>JAOTQE010016887.1:0-10818 GCA_025631205.1 Nesometra sesokonis | reverse complement strand
AAAATAGTGAGAAAATGTCAAAAATAGTGAGAGAGTGAGATTGACTGGAAAATAGTGAGACTTCTGCCAAAATAGTGGGACTTCTGCCAAAATAGTGAGACTTCTGCCAAAATAGTGAGACTTGGGAGCTCTGCCATTGTCTAATCATGATCCGCCCTCTGTTTTTGTTTTCAAACCTTGTTTGAAAACTTATTTAGTTACTTCTGAGTTTTATTTTGCCTTTCACATGTTTTAAGAGACCTTACTATAGTATTTACACTATATAAATAATTAACCCAACACCGATGATGAAAAAATAAAATTTGCAAACTACGTATACACCCACCTGGATGTGTGTTCCACAAGATGGACATTGTTTACTGTTGCCATGCAACCATTCTTCACTATAAAGATCTTCCAGTGCACGCTGAATCGTTCGTTTCCCATAGCGATGCTCCAAGTATAGTTTCTTATTCTCGTCACCATTTTCATATTCTTCTCTAATTTTCTTTAGTTCATCTGCCATAATAAAAATTAAAAGAATCAAATTTTAATTATTGGAATTAAAGTTTAGATTATGGTGGATAATAGTTAAAGCTGGTTTTACTCTCTATCATAAATCTCCAAAACAAAAATTTGAAGCAATGGTTTGGAATATTTAGTTCTAACACATATTGATTGACAGAAAATGTGGGCCATTTTTTAGACCAAACTAAGCTAATGAAAAATAACAACATCAGTCTATTTGGCAAAGCGCCCAGAATGTTGGGAGTGCTGGGAGTACTTTTAAATTTATTTCTTATTTTGGATCAACAAAAAAGAAATTCCATTTATTATTAATATCTTTATTTTATGTCACATCACATAGTGCGCTTTCTTACCACTTACAGGATGAAAACTATATATGTGACAGAGCCAAGCCAAAGGAGGCACAAGCCAAAAAAATTGAAAATTATGAAACTACACATAATTATCTTCAACATGCAAAAAAGGTTGAACATTTAGAATGTATGTTTTGAGAAAAATGTTTTTGAAAATTGCTTATCTTATCACATGAGCAATGTTGCATACAGTACCAACAGATTAATGTCTTATCCAAAAGGCGGTGCACCATTAACTTGTATTGTACTTGTAAGTCTGAAAATTGCTCAATTTATGCCTAGGGGCTATTGGTTAAAATTATAGCTTATTTTTTGTAAGTTCGAACTTGGACGTTGTGTGTTTGAGGCTGGAAGATTGAAATACAAGTCAATTGGCACAGTCTTTTTAGTCCTGTGTACAACACAGCTCATATGCACAGTAAAGAACAGTTTTTTCAAAACTTGCATTGTAAATGTTCGAACTTCAATTGTTCATAACTTTGCAAGGAAACATCGTAGAAAACTGATTTTTTTGTTAAAGATAATAATTTGTAGTTTTATAATTCATAAAAAAAACTTAATTTTCATTTTTCCGACTTATGTCTCATTTGGCTTGGCTCTGCCACAAATAAGTTTTCGGACTTTTGTGGGTTATCCTTGGTGTCTAACAACAGCGAATAAATCAAATAAAAAAATTGAACCAAGATGGACAGGTTTCCGTGGTTTTGTGCACAACAAAGTGACAACCATAACAGAGTCTCCAGGATTGTTCAGGAGTCTCCAGGAATTTTGGATCATCTCCTGGGCTCCAGGAAATATGAAATTTTCTCCCGGAATTTAGTTTACTCCAGGAAATTCTCCAGGTTTTTTTTTTAGTAAATATTAGACCATATTTTTAGCTTATTTTTTTGAAAATATTGTTTGACAGTAAGGAAAAGTGAAGTTTAGCAATGTTTTTTTATGAAAAGTAATGGCATACATTAACAGTGACAAAATATGTCAGAAACTACTGTTTTATAATAAGTAATGTGTTTGTGTTCAGCTTTTAAACAAGGGTATTGCACACACATTTATGAAGTGTACACATTACAAATGGTGGATGGACAACCACAAGGAAATCCCCAGGAATTCTGTTTTTACAACTTGGGACCTCTGCCATAAGCTTCAGATTGAAGTAGATAGTAGTAAGGGTAATAACAAGAAAATTTAGTAAACTAACCTTTGCGAACTCTACAGGGTGACACCCCATGATACGTCATACGACAGAAATAGCAAAATGTTAAGTGACATTTGGGACATTGGCCTAGATTTGAACCTTTTTCCATCATCACCGGTGTTTGACATTCCAAGCGAGGGCAGTAGACAATGTCATCCATACTTTGAAGGGAAGACTGTAAAAGTAGACGGTCATATTGTGCAAACAGCTCGTTGCCTACTAAACTATGAACCTGAAAATGAAAGAAATATAAATACAGGTATTCTTTCAATAATATACTGTTGTTCTTATATATTTACATAATTCTTTAATGTAATATAATAAGAATAAAATGTAATGTAAAAAAACTAAAATACATACAGTATTAAACTTGAGAACTATCCCTAAATAAACGTAATTTATCCTTGTTGTTTTAAGTTCATTATGAATTCTTTCACCCAAAAAGATTGACCTGTAACATAGTTTTTCTGGTTTTAATGACTAATACACTAATAAACACAGATGTATTGTAAAGCCTGTTTTCCTGTCGATCATTATTCCAAAAAACCGCGATTTGAAATGGCGATTTCGATCGTTAATTTTGAAAGATGATGATTTTTACAATGATCGACAGGAAAAGAGGTGACTTTTGATGTTAAAAAAATTTTTAACGATTAGGATCGACAAAGTTATACCGAGCTTAATTTTGACAATTGGGATCGTTAAAGTTGGGTGCTCGCGAGGCAACATTGCCTGTGCCAAGAAATTACATGTTTTCAGCCTAGAAATAAATAACAAATTTTGTTTATTTATTACATTTTTGGGAGTTGTAACTTGCTTCAGAACATAAAATATACAATTATTTAACTAATATATAAAAATAGCACTGCAGTTGAAAAGTTTTTAAAATCTGTTTTATTGCGATTTTAATTCGTCGCGAAGATTTATGAATTTCGTTGCGACACAGCGTAGTAAATAGCGGAAATACAGCGGTCCAGCGTGATTTGAATAATAATAACGATCGACAGGAAAACAGGCTTAACATATCTTTCTATCTGATGATACCATTAGTTTTACTGTATAGTTAAGCTTGTATTTGAACAGAAAGAAGACTCTGATAACATAATTAAAACTATGGGATGGGCAATGAACTATTTTAAAACGTGTGTCATATGGCTTTTCAATAATACGTGTATTTATAGTAAACTAGATGAGTATTCCAATGATAACACTAAAATATTTATAAACTCCAGTTTCAATACCATATGTTCAATAATAAATCCCTAATAAAATAGTAATACTGAAAGAATAATAATAGAACAAGTCTATAATCACTTTAATAGGAAGGTTTTATTGTCCCTGCTTAACCATATTCAATATTTAGAATATAAATGATAAAAATAATAAAATTATCCTTAATAAAATAGTAATACTGAAAGAATAATAATAGAACAAATCTATAATCACTTTAATAGGAAGGTTTTATTGTCCCTGCTTAATCATATTCAATATTTAGAATATAAATGATAAAAATAATAAAATAATCCCTAATATGCTGGTCATAGGTACTATAGTCAGTAGAAAACCAGAGGGTTCCATCGGGTGTTGTGACATTCCCCAAAATTGGTTAAGGCCATTCCTAACAGAGCAGCACGCACCTTCAACAAAAGTGGATAAATACCTGAAAAAAACAAATTTATTGCCATGGACTTGTCCATGGAATTGACATGCATTAGGCACCTGTTGTCAACATATTGCCGCGGCACAAATCGAACAAACCCAGTACATCGCAGTTAGACGCACATATGTGTACTAGTCATTAGTTGAGTTTTGTACGATTCGGTGAAAGATGCAATGTTCTATTCTACCAGGCTCCACATCGTTGTCAAAACCATCCCGTCATTCACCTCATTAAATATAGGCTTTTCTATTCAACTTGACATAGACGGCAGAAGAGTGGGGTGATGGAGGGGATGTGTCCCCCCCCCCCCAGTGATAACTCAGGGAGGACAGTCCACCACCCCTGAACTGCCACTTCAACTACAAAATCAGATTGACTTTTATTTTGTTGCTATGATTAACATCTATGGTGCCCAAGCACTTCCCTTTAGAGGCTCAAAGCAATAAAGACAGCATGTAAACATGGTAAATATGAATATGTTGGCCCTGAACCCTCTTTAGGACCAGGAAGGCACAAATTAATAGCCAAGAAGGTTTTTTTTTAACTTATCAAATTCCCATCCGGTTTTGCCACCTCTTTCCCCATACCTGGATGCATCCCACCGGGGTTGGGGTAGCTCAGCAAAATTTAACCTTTTCCCCACTTCCTCAATCCAAAAACATTTCGCCACCTCTGTGAATAGAACATCCAATTATTCACCTCATCAAATATTCTGTACTATTGTACTCAAAACGTTTGATTATTTGTATAACAATTGTTTTCATTTTAGTATAACTTACCTGTAATGGCGTAGCCTGTGAATCACACTTAGGATCCGGGCAGACAAGGCATTTAACATTTCCATCTTTAATTTGAATTTCAAAATAACTCTTTAAACAATCCTTACAGTAAACATGGCTACATTCATAAAACCTCATGCAATCACTGCCGAGTTTTTCAATGAAACAAACACCGCACAGGAAGTAACTCTTCTCAAATTCCCGATGGCTTTCCTCTCTGTCATACTCAATGACGCATTTAAGCAGAAGTTCTGGAGAGGCAACGTCCTGCACCGCTCGTTTGTCTAAATTCTCTAAAGTTCTGTCATCTGGTGTTATTTTAAGATCTGTTTTTATTTGTGGTGCAACAGTTTTTTCTGAATTTTGGCTAAAATTTAACTTATGAGGAGATGTTATTTTTAATGATGACAGTGCTTCGTTAATGAGGAACTCTGACCATGTGTACATAATGACCATTCCTTGGTTCTCCAACCACAGATCATCCAATTGGGAACACAGGTGACTCAACTAAAAAAATAATTTGAGATACAAATGCAATTTTTAAATTTGTGTTATGGGATGACAGTTGTGAAGATTGATGAGGAAGATAAGGATACACAAGCCCATAAGTCTGAAGATTTGTTTGCATTAGGTTCCGTCTGGTGGTCATTGGAAGACATAGACAGATTTATGGCTTAAGCAAGGCGTAAGCTAAACAATTTGAGGGCCAACACAAATAGGGCTTCCGGCAGGGAAACGCGATACGAGTAGCAAAACTGGATACAAAAAAAGAAAAACAGTGTTTTTTTTTTGCTTGTGAAATTGATACAGAGAAAATCGGGCTTCCAGATATAATATGTGGAAAACTTTGGTGGAGGGCGGCTTACAACCCCACTCACCTCCCCACCCCTAAAATAAAAAATATATGAGACTCAAAATTATATCATAATTATATTTTAGTAACAAAATTTTTACTGGTAGATTAAAATTTTTTAATGGTAAACTGGATGTCTAAAACCATACTCTGGAGAACAATGGTAATTCTATGGCTTAAGCCATGAACATGGTCTAAGGGAATGTCTTCCAATGACCACCAGACAGAACCTAATGCAAACAAGTCTTCAGACTTACGGGTTTGTGTATCCTCGTGTATCAAACTGAAATAATCCATTCCATCCATTTTTTGGCAATGAATGCCATGAATGTTATACAAATGAATGCCATGAATGTTTGGTAATTAAACTTACTATAGAATGATGTAGACAACCACTTTGACAATAGAGTAAATGGTGGTGAATCAGTACTTGGGTAAGACCGGGATACTCTGGGTCAGCCCCTGATCATCCAAAAGAAGTGCACTTGTAACTTGTACTTGGGACCTCCATTCCAAACACAAGGAACATAGTGATGTCTTTGAACTGTGGACTAGCAATACAGTGACTACCACCAATTTAGCCAGGTATTAATGCAATTCTCTGTGATGTGGAATGATGATTGTGATGTTGACAGCAATGGTGATTTTAGGGATAATAATGACAATAATCATGACATTACGAGTTTGATGAAGGCACTGATGAAGAGGATGATGATAATGTTAATAATTTACGGTAATTCTAGTGTTCCAACTGAAAATCTATACTGGTAAATTCTCCAAAAAACATGACTTGTCAGGCATGGCTTTTGGGTTGCTTTTGGCCCTACCCCAATTATCTACAAAACTATACAGTAGGCCTCTAGGAGCATTACTGTATTCTCTGTAATACTAAATACTAAAGGAGGGCAAAAAATATGAGAATCAAAATTCTATCATGATTATTTTTCAATAAACCAAATTTTTATCAGTAAATTTGATGGCTAAAACCATACTTGGGAGAACACTGGTGATTCTATAAATATGCATGGCATGTTTTTCAACTAAACTTACCATAGATGTAGACAACCACTTTGACAATACAGTAAATGATGGCACATTGATTCTATAAATATGCATGGCATGTTTGTCAATTAAACTTACCATAGATGTAGACAACCACTTTGACAATACAGTAAATGATGGCGCATCAGTACTTGGATAAGACAAGGAGACTCTGGGTCAGCCCCTGATCGTCCAAAAGTCAGTGCACTTTTAACTTGCACTTGGGACCTCCATTCCAAACACAAGGAACATAGTGATGTCTTTAAATTGTGGACTAGCAATAAAGTGGCTACCACCAGTTTAGCCAACTAAATTAATGTAACTCTCAGTGCTGTGGAATGATGATTGTGATGTTGCCAAAAATGGTGATTTTAAAAATAATGATGACAATAATAATGACAGTGACAAATCTGATGAAGGAAATGATGATGAGGTTGATGATGTTAATAATTTAAGGTAATTCCCAACTGAAAAAATGTATACATTGTCCAAAAATCATGAATTGTCAAGCATGCCTTTTGCTTGGATTTGGTCCTACCCCAATAATCTATATAACTATACAGGTCTCTACTGTATGAGCATTTCTGTATTACCTGTAACACTAAAGTGTAAAGGAGGGCAAAAAATTTATAATAAAAATTATATCATAATTATTTTTCAATAAACCAACTTTGTATCCCTAAATTATGCACAGCATTCCAGGATTCAACGAATGAGTGCACTCAAACCCGATGGGATTTTAAGAAGAAAAAAAAAAAAAGAACGGAAAAAAAAATATTTGTATGCTATTTTTTAAATTTATTTTTACCTCCCAATGGAGGGAGGGGGGGGGTCTTGAGCACCCTAAGCACCCCTTGATACGCCACTGGCATGTTTGTCAATTAAACTTACCATAGATGTAGACAACCACTTTGACAATAGAGTAAATGATGGCGCATCGGTACTTGGGTAAGACTTAGGATATTGGAAGTGAAGCACAAGGGGCGGCAGGTGATTGACACACAGATAGGTACCATCCTCTGCCTTCTTCAGTTTGCCACCTGTAATCATTAAATATGCAGCATGTAAATGACACCTGTACTTAAAGCAAAAAAAATACAATCAACATTATTCAACCAGAACTTTCAGTACCAAATTATTGGGTAAGCTTTTTACAAGTTTCTTAGTATTTGACTTTTCCCAGCAGTGGTGGCGCTACGGGGGGAGGGGGGGGGGGAACACGCCCACCTCAAACTTGCCCTACCTGTCGGGCCATTGCCCCCTGCTGTCGGGAATTCCTGGCGCTGCCACTGTTCCCCAGGCTTTGAATTTGATTGCAGCCACCACGGCAATAGCCTTCAATCACCTCTCAGGTGGCCAAGATGCACAGATTTTTACCGACCCACCGATAATCGATCTTGAGGTGGGTCCGATCGTCCATAATTATTTCAGACCACTGCAGATACAATGACCATATGAACAAAACAGCTCACCAGCATACAGCGAACATCAATCGTTGTAAGCCTAGTTTTGCTGTACATTCATGTGAGTACGAAAGAAATTGCTCGAGCATCGTTCAACTTCATGTTAATTTATTTTAAGAAAATCCAAAAATTTTAAGCGAATATGATGGAAAAATGATCATTTGAAATAGTAAAGTGAGAAAAAAAAATTAAAATTTTGCCAAAAGTGATGTGCGGGGATGATAAACTAATTATTTTTTTATGGGGTCTATATCCAGAAACTTGGTCAAACCAAAATTATGTCATAAGAATTTTAAGATGAAGATTTTTATTTGCATTATTTTGCACTGCTATTGCACATTACATTAGCACTTCTGCTTACGTGGAGTGTCTGTTATGGGATGTGTTCGCTTACGAGAGGAGTCTGAACAGGGAGATTCAACTATACACATTTCATATGACATGTTGACTGAAAATGATTAAATATTGTTACCGAGATTTAATGCTTTCTTTGTCTGTTTATCTGAGAGTGTAATATAAAATGGCTGCTCAGGAAGCTGTAGTGGTAACGTCAACTTTCCACCTCTCTTGTCATCGGCTGGGTTAAACATTCGTTCATCTTCATAGATACTTTTAAGGACTAGTATCTCGTCTTCTTGCTCATCCACATTCCCCATGACTAATGAAATATGGTGCGTGACACATCCAACAATGAGAAAGAAATTTCAATCTTCTTTATTATTGAACTAGAAGATAGGTATATTATGTTAAATAGAGTTTATACATTTTTTTTATTTCTTTTGTTACTTGGAAACTACAAAAAAATGTATTATATATAGGGCTACCTATATATAATTTTGCACATTAGGTTAGGGCCAGGCTAATTAATAATATATAATAATCAAAATGGCAAGGGGCAAAGGTCAAGCCTAATAAAGGGCCATCATGCTTTACTAGGCTAGACCTAGAGAGGAACTCATAAACAGCTTAGGCCTACTACTAGGGCCCTAGACCTAGAGCCCCAGGGCCTAGACCTAGCATTTGCTGTTTAAACATGAGTGAATGGGGCCCTCGAATGGCTTGACTCATTCAGTATTGCGGTTGGTCAGTGGACTGAGCCTAGCCTAAGGCCCCTAGGCTAGGTCCTACAGATACTGGACAACTCGTACCCATGCCAACTCGTACCCACCAACTCGTACCCAAATCTTGGATAACTCGTACCCACGGCAAAATTACTAGTAAGTAGGCATAGTAACTACTAGGCTTATGTTAGGTATGTTACAAACCGTGACGTCACACACTCATGTTTTGGTCACTTTTTTAACAGTGAGTTTTGTAGTCTGGTACCAGACATGGTATTTTTTAAAATCTATAAATAATGTTTTTCTGATTGGATGTCAATGGTGTGATACATAAATTTGTAGATGAAGTGTCAAAGAAGGGTCATGAAATGTTTTTGTCCCCTCCATCTTATATTCACACATGTGGTAACCATTTTAAATTTACACACGATTTAGATTCACTTTTTTTTAAAATAAGAGATGTTGCAATTGTTTTATTAACATAGAACAGTTAGTTGATTATATAATTGTAATTATTACAAAGTTTTAAGAAATTGTATCATTGGGAAGGTACTTTTTTAGCTTGGGGAAATCATCATATTTCGTTATAATTTTGTAGTTTAAAAAAAAATACATAATGAGAAAGGGGAGGGGATAGTGCTAGGGTGGGATATGGGTTGACAGATGGTGGGGGTGTACAATATGTTATATAATTAATATTATAAGTTACAATTATATAATAGTAAGAGTACATTAAATAAACTATTGTGGGTGCCACAGCCAGTTAGATTTGGTATGGGGAAGGGGTCAGATGGATGCATATATTTTATTTCAAAAGGTCATATACTTTGCACATCCTTTTCGGAAAAAAATGATGTTTTAAAAAATTATTAAAAATCAACCAATAGCCCGATTCACATCAATTAAACTGCATTACTTCTAAAATGAAACTTTGTACTTAAATTTCATCTAAATCTAAACAAGATGAATTTTTTTAACATACCTAGGCTAGGCCTACTAGGCCCTACCTAGGCCTAGGCCTACATGTCTCCCAACAAGAGTTCGATTTTTAAATGAAAACTTAACAAACTTAATATTAGACTATAAATTTTATATAAAATAGGAATACATAAGTTGTAGTTTCAATTAGGAACAACAATGCAGTTATCTACCGTGGGTACGAGTTATCCATTTGGGTACGAGTTAGCATGGGTACGAGTTGTCCTGTTCCCAATAACCTAGGGCCTACTAGGCCTATACCTTTTCCCAGCCTAGGCCTAGGTCCTAGGACTAGCTAGTTAGGCCTGGCATGCATAGCCAGGGCCTAGAGGCTTATTAGGGCTCGGGTAGCCTACTGAACATTCTGATTTGCAGTGTTACTGAACATGTCGTGATTTAAAATCTAATCGTTATTATTAATATTATAAAACGAATAATAGAAAAAATACAGTAATATTTACCTTAGCCTAGGCCTAGGCCTAGTCCATAGTTTCTTGCCACGCACACGACACTGACCTGCCTGCTGCAAACTTGACATGAATTGCATTTAAAAGATGGCAAAATCAGTAGAGCGTGAATGACAAGTTGTCATCGCACTTCATCCAACTTGATCCCACCCCAAGGCGAAGGAGGGTGGTATGAAAAATCGGTAGACTGGATATAGTACAGCTAATAATTATTCGATAATAGGCCAATAATGTAATTTTATGACGGTCTCCATGTCTTAGTTGAATAATATTATTTTTAAGCATTTTAATCTCGTATGCATTTCCATTTATACAATTTTATTAAATTTGCTTTGATCTTCAGTCACAAGGATTTAAGGAACTTAAGAAGATTTAACACGCTGTAATCTGTCCATTTATGCACGTTATGGTAATATCAACTGTAGGAGCGTTATCTATTTTGTTGTAATGGGTGGGGGGGG
>JAOTQE010016865.1:0-10819 GCA_025631205.1 Nesometra sesokonis | reverse complement strand
GAAATATCCTTAGCAGGCAAACCATAAAGCAACGAGTTACAGCAGTCAAGTCTTGAAGTAACAAAAGCATGAACCAATTTCAGGGGGTTTCTTGAGCCTGTTAACCCCCAACCGTAATCCACCCCTAATAAAAACTGACCAAATACAGAACATGTCATATTTTCTAAATATTCCACACCATAATTTGGGCCAATTGATGTGATTTAACAAGCCAAAAAATGGGGTTAATTTTACTATTATGCACTTTGGATTTTGGAGCCATCATTTAGAGCACTTAATAATGTATTTACGAGCTGTTTTTCATTTAAAGAAAATCAATTTTAGAGGGAGGGGGCAGGGTAAAGCCGGTTTCTCCACCTTGAAATCTTCCCGTTATCCAAATCAATACTTTTCTTAAATAAACACTACTCTTATTTTTTTTTTTATATTTCATCCACATCCAACAGCGTAAACGCCAATTACAGGATGGATATACTATATCATGTTTATAAACTAAGACTCATTACGAGGCTTAGGCACTGGCGTTGTTGTTGTGAGAATAATCCTGGCGCTTGGTCAGGATTGAACCCAGGATCTCGGGATTGGTAGCCAAGCACGTCAACCACCAAGCTACAGTGCCACTACAATTGAGTGTTGCTATAGAATAAGAACCATACTGGAACATTGAAACATTTAAGCGCTTCTGTTCTTTAATTTAGTGATTAACAGTCATTTAAATACAGTACATACTTATATTTAACTACTCCACCTTCATCCTCACTTTTTTTAAAGTAAAATGTAGACAATAATTTATGAATACATATCTTGCACAAATTTAATTGCAAATTGGAAAAAAAGAGACACTTTGGTTAACAAAGTATAAATATATTAAATATACATATGTATTATGTGATATTTACAACTTATTATAAATAAAAGATATCTTATAAACATAGTATCAATGTATACTTCTTAAACGTTTCTGAGCACATGTACATGCACTATCACAAGTAAAATCATTGTTGTAGTACTATTTAAAAAATAGGCCCCTGTCAAGTGCATGCATGTCTACTGTAGCTATGTTGCAGTTGTGTATGCCAGCTCCGTAGCCAGGACCAGTGGTGGCCAGGAAAATTGTAAAGACAGATGTTTCCCTGTGTAAGCACAACAGCATAGAACTGACAGGAAAATGACACCTGACCTAGGTCACGTGTCACTCATTTTTAGGTAACAGTGTTACATTCATGTTTGCACTTTTCTACTGACTGACGTAATTGTTGGTAAAAATTCACCAATCAGTATTATTTTTAGCTAAGAATTAAAAATAAGAATTTTCCAATAGCACCTTGGTTTCATTAGTACCCAATTTTTGTTTCTGTTTGAAGATTGTAACATTGCGATGTTTTATTGATTCCAGTTTTCAATTCTTGCAAGTACTGTTGCATTGTGTAGATGAAATTTTTTAGTGTATGACACTGGCAATATGACAAATGACTATCTACAAGGTAAAATTTCAGCTCCGTTGTAGCCCTCTCATCATTTGAAGTTCTAATCGTAATTTTTCAATAACATCATTCTTTTCCTTAACCTCCTCCTTTAAGCACTTTATCAACTGAAAGAAAAAGAACATTAATGTGAAAGGGGTTTGAACAGAAAACAAAATGGAGGGAGTGTGGGAGTGTATCTCCTTTTGTTTCTAACATCCTGTGATATCAGCACTCAGCAGGTCATTGGTATGTAAATGTGGTCACAGTGAAAAGTTACCCAACTACTTTACGGGTACTGCACATGCTCTGTTACAATTTATTCCAACTGTGACAACCACTGCACATGCTTAGGTATTCCAAGGTCAAGGGGTAAAAATACAAAAACAAACCATAGATTTTGCACCAAATTGATATCACTTCAGCATTTTTTCCTGGTGACTCCAGGACAATCTTGGAGACTTAGGAGCCCTGTATTAGCCTGAGTGATTTGATACCTTCCTTACCTCATCCTTTGACAGGAACAGTTTTCCTTTCTTCAATTCATCAGCACTTGGTCGTACACCAGGATCTGGAGAAGTCAACTGTTCAATCAGTGTAAACTATAACAAAACAAACAATTAAATAATTTAAGTGTATTCTTAAAGACAATCATGCAATTGCTTTAATACTCAATCATTGTAGACTGACAAAAGAATATAATGATTAAATTTAATAGTTGTAGAAATTTAAGTAACCAAAAAATAATACTTGAACCAATGATTTTTTAAAGGAAAATTGAACAACAAATAGTAAGTCCCAAAGTAAAAATTTGTGGTCATGGTTTAATATCCCTCAAAACTAAAAATTAAAAACACTGATAGGGTCTAAACAAATATTCATGTAGCCAAAGGACAGCATTTTTTTTAAAGAACTTGGATCGCTCTGTCTGTCTGTCTGTCTGTCTGTCAGGAAATCTTTTTTTCTTAGTAGGCACCTGCTATTATATTTCTAATAAAAATAATTCCTGATGATGACATAATTTATGTTGAATTATTAAATCCTGCCAAAATGGCGTGTATCTCATTGCTTGGAGTACGGATTATACTTTCTTACTTGAAGTTGATTAGTGGACATTTCTGACCTTTTCTTTTAGTTTCTTATAGTTACAGTTTTGGATAAATAACTGTATTTTTCACAATTTTCGGGGAATCTGTATGTATTTTTTTTTACAATTTTTAGGACAACTGTATTTATTTCATCAGAAAATTTTTAAAAAATCATAAAAAAAAACAAACCCTAAAACTAACCCTGATTTTCGAGATTTTAGGTCAATCAAGCTGGACCAACACAAATCTTTTATAGGCCATGCTATTGTAGTAAAATAAACTCTCCCAAATATATGCTTATATATGGTTATCACATCACATCATGACCATATATAGATATATCATCACCATAATATGTGTATATTAAAGTTGTTCTTGTCATAAACTACCAGTACTCAATCAAATTTTGTTTGACAAAAAACAATGATATGCCTATATATGATTATGACATCATCACATCATGACCATATATAGAAAAATCATTACCATATATGTGGCAGAGCCAAGCCAAATAAAGCATATGTCTGAAAATTGAAAAATTAAGTTTTTATAGATTGTAAAACTACAAATTATTATCTATAACATGCAGAAAAAATCAATTTCATGCGATGTTTCCTCAATTGCAAAGTTATGAACAATCGAAGTTCGAAAATTTAAAATGTAAGTTTTGAGAAAACTGCATTTGAAAATTGTTTCATTGACTAAGCAAGGTCAATTTATATTGCATTTTTTAAAGATTTTTTGATCATATATCTCAAAATTGCTAAGGTAGTATTAAGAGAGTTGAATGTTTGAACTGTATATTTTTGAATAACATAAAATTTGAAAAAAAATTACCATTTTTAAATTTCTGCCTAGTGGAAAGTTAGCATTTTTACGACTTCATGTCTCATTTGGTTTGGTTCTGCCACATATGGGTATATCAAAGCTTACCTGTACCACCAGTACAGATTATGTTTCTTTTGTAAAAAAACATTGATATGCCTATATATGGTCATGATGAGATAACATCATGGCCATACATGGAACACAACACCCCATATACTGTATTTATCAGCATTTTTAGAATAAATTGAAAATCAAACAAAATGTCACAATTTATATTGAGCTTTACTTTACCTCATCAGGCCATTTTAATTTGATTTCGTCTGGTATTGCTCTATCTTCTCTGAGAGCTTTCAGGCATTTTGATTTCTCCATCTGGCTTTTAAATGGGTGATACAATTCAAAGCAAATCACACCTAAGCTGTACATGTCAGACTGTAACGAAAGCAGTATAATACAATTATGCAAACTATACTAAATGTATTCATCGCATCATTTATTATTTATTTTAATTTATAAGTTATTGATGATGAATAATTGAATCAGTGAATCTTGAGTTATTAGTACTTTATCTCAATTTGATATCACCTAATGGAACTTTTTTTTCACTTTAGGGCCCATAACTAGGCCCTATGGGCGCATTAAACATATGCGTCCTCGTTTTTAACAAAAAAATGGCATATAATTAACAGCTTATAGCTCCTCAGAATCTTGGGCGACTCCCAATTTTTATTCCACATTCTGAAAGCATATAAGTTGTAGATATTATATCATCAATCAGTGAGGTTGTACATTGTGACATCATCATTTCAATAAAAGAATAGTTTTTAAACTATTATGTAAAATTTTCTATATTAATGTTAGAGCTTATCTCAGTAATTGGCAGTCGATTTTCTTCAAAATGTTGATGTTATAGATGATGTAATTATCTACATGAAGTATTACATTTATTTTCAAATTTAATGACATCATCATAATGTAAACTTTGATTAAATGGCGAGATATGAATATCGCGCTTATCCATGTTTAAATTTTTATTCATCAGTAAGTTAAAACTTACTGTAGTTACCATACCAAAGTTACAATAGCTTCTGATTTACTTGTTTGTATCACTTTTACTTATTTTGATAACAGGGCCAAAACACAATGTGTAACATGCAGATCAGCTAACTTGTCAAATTGACAAGTTCAAATCTAGTGACTCTTGATATTGCCTTCAACATTTAACATCGTTATAACAAATCGTTATAACAAATTTAGCCACTATCTATCTTATCTTGACTGATTGTTTCTATAAATCCTCAATTTTACAAATTGCTTCATCTCTTAAACAGTAATCCCTTTAATCTCAATTCCATTGGAAACAAAAATGCAGTTAGAATATTAAACAGGTTTGTAGTATCGTAGACATTAAGGCCTTGTCTTTTGAAGTGAGGGAGAGTGATCACTCGCATAACACTCAATAAAAATACCCTTGAGGTGTGCCATTCCAGCTCACCAAACATTGGTAAATTTCTACACACCAAGATAAAAACACCACACCTACAGCACACCTGAATGTGTTGAGCGCAATTTGTAGCACATCTGCAATTTTCACGAGGCCTAGACAGTATGATACATATATGAGGTTTCACCACATAATGAGTCTCATGGTAGGAAATTCCAAAATTGAGTTATTGGTAATTCTAATGGAGCATAATATAAGCTGTAATCTACACTTTAAATGACATTCATTAGATAAGTAGATCCAAAGATATGAGCATTTGAATTATTCATGCATAGAAACATGGGTTTCACAAAATTCACCCATAAAGCAACCTAAAAATAATCAATTAAAAGACATTGATAAATTTCAGAAAATCTGCATAGACTCTTTCCTCTATGAAAACTGATATAAAAGTATATTATACAGATATATCAGTACCATAGTACCCTTAATTGATTAAAACAAACTTTCTAAAAAATTTGACTTATTTGATTTATTTTGGAGATTTTCTCAATTTGATTTCACCTACAATGTGGAGAGACATCACATATTACTGTACTGCAATTGAGTTTCAAATTACCTTATGGTCATATGTATGGCCATTTAGCTGTTCAGGTGATGCATATGTACCTGTACCTATGTCTGTTGTTAATATACTTGCAGGGATCACAACCTCACCTAATAATTACAAAATGAACATTTGAAAAACATAAGAATTTTTTCAAAAAATTGTGAACAAAGTGAACAAACTCTAAGGCTGGGGACTCACTGCATCGTGAGACGGTCTTATGACGGTCGCACAACTAAACCATCGCTCCCTGTTTATGTGGTTTCCAGACGCGATGATAGTCTTCTATTCTACTGTCGTACGACCGTCACATGACACAGTGAGCCCCCAACTTAAAAAAGAAATAAAAAGAACATCTTCCACCAAAGTAAATATTATACTGCATATGCTAAAGGTTCACTAATCAACTTCAAATAAAAGTATAATACCTACTCCAAGCAATGTGATACATGCCATGTAAATTATGTCATCATTTTTGATGATGACATAATTTATGTCAAAATATTGAATCCTGTCATGATGGCGTATTATCTCATTGCTTGGAGTTTTGTATTATACATTTATACTGTATATCGTATACGCATTCCATAACACTGTAAGTAGTAGTACTACTGCTGTGTTTAACACTAATAAATAACATTTGACAAACAAAATAATTATCTCTGCTCAGATACTTACTAAGTTGGTTATGTAGAGTTGCAATAGGTGTAACTGGATCTTGAATTGTCACAGGTCTGTGTTCCCTGGCTAATCCAAAATCACCTATGCAAACATGTAAGTCATTTTCAGCACCAGCCAGAAATATGTTTTTGGGCTAAAGTAGAAAAAAAATAAGAGTGGTGAGGTTGGTGCTTAACATGTTTGCCTTCCAAACAGGTTTTGGTTCAAATCTGTCTTTTCCTGTTTTTTTTTCTTACAACTTATCTGCGCAAATTCCCAACACTTAATGATTGACATTTCGTTTAAAAGGTATGGCTTAGTTCAGTTTTCATCTTGTAAGTGGTGAGAAAACTCATAGTAGGATGAGATGTGAAAACAAAATTACTGGTGTTTAATTTTTTATTTTTTTTATAAGTCCTAAAAAAGTACTTTGTTTTCCCTTCTCTCTATCCCCTATAAAAGACACTTGCATTTTATTTTTAAAAATTAATCTCTAATATTTCATGATAAGGTAGAATTTTTAAAATACGACATTGGCAGACAATAAGTTAATTTTGTTAGATGCCTACCAAGAAAATTTTAAATACAGCATATATTATAACCTTATGAAATTTTCAATTTGGTGTATACCATTGAAATGACTGAATGAATGAACAAACGGATACCAAACCAACAAACAAACAAATAAATTAGTGGTGAGAGGTGGTTTTACTAGAAATATTGCTGTGGAAAAACAGATGATCACATTGTCTACAGTATTAATATAATCTTTTCTAAAGTATTGCAATAACTTACTGTTAAGTCTCTATGCAGCAAGTTCTTGTGATGTATATAACTGATGCCTTCTATCATTTGCTTCAATATCGATTGGTTGGCACTATCATCAACAATTGAGAAAACATCTACACATGAAAAAATAATATCAAATAATTCCACATCCAAAAATTAGGAACTTACCCTCCCAAGTACTGGGTAAGTTTGCCATCATAGGCCGGGTGGTGGGTCATGACCATATACCAGGTTGTAACGCGGAATATGGGGGTGAAGGAGATAAAGACATGGAAAGATGCGTGACGGATTTGGGAACCTATCCACAAAGAGCGGAAGGCAGCACAATATCAGTGAAGATGTTTGGGATGTCAGGGGCGGATCCAGAATCCACCGAAAGGAGGGGGGGGGGGGCGGCCAACTTCCAGATCCAGGTGGGCGTAGTTGCCCTTTTTATTCAAAATTGTGCAAAAAAATATATTTTTTGGTTTCAAAAGGGGGGGCCCGGGTTCGTTGCCCCCCCCCCCCCCACCCCCTGGATTCGCGCCTGGATGTGGCCTTAAAGATACATTTGAGCTTGGTTAAAAAAGTAGGGTCAGCACAGATATTCAAAAACATAGAAAACTGGTGGCGCTGTTCAACATTACTTTCACCAAAACAGATGTTCAAATTCCAGCCTTTGTCTGAACATGGTCTGAAGCATTCCACAGTTTATCAATAAAAAGTCACCAGGGTAATTTTTATTGTTTCTTTGTTCAACATAAATAACACCATACAAAATATTCAATGTTTTTTTTTATAATTGAGGCAGTTCTGCAAGAAGAGCATCAATTTCACCGACATCATCATCATAATCATTTTTCACCATCAGCATTACCTTAATCATTGTAACTGTCATATCCATAATTATTCTCCTTGTCATCGTTGTCTATTTTTAGCACAAAAAATGGTAGTTATAAAAGATGAATTATACTGTAGATATTTAACATACCACACCCTTGCATTGGTTCACGTTCATTCCTTTCATCTAACCAGCAACATAACGTTCTGCTGCATAACTCCATCTGGATGTATAAAATTACCCTTGACTTCTGCAAGAAAATAACAATCATTTGATAATAAATTGTGTAGACACAAGAACACATGTTGCTGTACACAAAAATAATTCAAATGTATATATAAAAAACACCAAGATTTTTTGATCAGTGGAACTTCCCTGGTTGTTTAATGGCCAGATGGTCAATAATCTAGTGAACAGTACCAGGGTTTGAATTAGCTGGTCAGAGAAATTCAAGTCAGACAAGTCAAATACCTCAGTTATATGGTCTGTTTTCAATATTTCGTTTTCCAGTTTTTTTTTGTTGATTTGATTTTTCACCCATTATTATTAACAATACAGTTACATCAAAGCAATAAGAAAGTTACATTCAATGTTTACAGAAATGTACCTTGATCATTATCAATAAGCAAATGATGATATTATGGTTTAACATGTTTTTTTTAAATACAGTACTTAACTAATTTTAAAACATTTAAGAGAAAGCCTTTAGATTTTGATCTATTTAAAATAGGATACATAAAACTAAAAAATTATGAGGCTACATACTGTGTCTGTGGATGGAGTTCATTATAAGTTTGAAGAACATTAAAGCTATAAACACTGTTAAAAACAGTTCAGTTTAGAAAGTCAAGGTTACATTGTCTACATGGGTTTCGAGATTTAGGGTTTACAAAAATGATTGGTATTTTGTGAAATTTTTATTTTTCCCAATTGTTGATCATTGGAAGTTGACTGTATTTTGTTTAAAATGTGACAATAAAAAGGATCTTGTATAAAGTCACATTGCACACATGACAATCAAAAAACACTTATCAATATTATCAGTGCCGTAGCCAGCATGAGGCTGAAATTTTCAAAATTTGGCTTTTTAAGGGGGACTCACCCTCTGACCTCCAACAAAGGGTTCCAGTCCCTGGAATCCTACATGACCCCCAGACTTCGCCTCAACTGTTTTTCAACTCTGGCTATGACCCTGATCATACATAGATAGTTTGTTATAATATTGCTTATAGTAAAATTTGTTTGCATTTATATGGTATTTGTGAGGTCTCACCACAAAAAATAGGTTTAAAGTCAAATTTGTGAGAAATTTAGTTTTAATCAATTATACTACTACTGTGGTACATATATTTCATTATAAAATACTTTTTAGGTCAGTTTTAATCTAGGAAAATGTCAGAAAATGAAATTTATAGTCTTTTAATTGTTTTTTTTTTCAATTGCTTTATGTGCAATTTTTTCAAAACCGTGTTTCCATACATGAGAACTTCAAAGGCTTATATCTTTGGATCAACTTATCCAATGAATGTAATTTAAAGTGTAGATTACATCTTATATTATGTTCTAATAGAAGGTACCAATAACTCAATTTTGGATTTTCCTACCATGAGACTTATTTTGTGGTGAGACCTCACATTTGCTTAAGATAGTATTGGTTCCATACTGCAAATTGTAGGTGTGGAGAAGGGGTCTACTACAGCACTGAACTTCCCTCGATGGGCACAGCAATACTGAAAAATTAAATAGGGCTACCTACCTCAAATTCTGAGGCATCCTTATGACCATGCGATATATTCTCCTGCTCTTTGCGGGCTCCCATACAGGCAGTACTACTGAAGCTATGATGTTTATCTGGCTTTGTCCCATTATCAAAGTTAACCAAACCATTGTCTATATGATTTGAACTTTCTTCAAATCGTACACTCTTTTTATGTCCACAAAAATTGTCATTTGCAGATAGAAATTCACCAAAATCACCAGATAAATGTATGCCATTGGATGGGGAGATATTTTTTGTTTCAATTGAAGATGAAGTGATAGTAGTTGAATGCTCATGATGAGAGCGACTGTTATCACCAACGTAATCTCCTTCAAAGTCAACATGGAATTCCTCCTCTTCTGAAGTGCACTGAATGTTTTCGGACTTTGAAACAGTTAATGAACGTCTTGAATAGGTTGTATGTGTATAGCTTATATTATCATTGCAATCATTTATTGTAGAATCACTAAATGAGATTTCTACATCACTCTCGTCAATGTATTCATCTATATTTGGATCGCAGTTAAATTCGCAATCTTCTTCAGATAGTTCATCAGTAACATCTTTAATGATACAGGTTGTTTCAACTGCTCTAGAAATCATTTCTGATTCAAAATCATCGCTGGATGAACTTTCCTGCCGGTTCAATCTGAAATATTAAGCATATATTTAGTATATTGCCATGCATGTGAAAATTGGATAAAGGTAGCATTATGCAAATTATTAATTAGTATAATCATACATGTGTCTGATAAAATCATATTAAAGTGTGACTATCTTGTTATTATGTTATCATAATATTACGATGTTCAATCTATCATGTTTTCTTTTTATTTAGGTTATGCATGGTCCTGATGATGACATCATTTATTTCAGAATATTGAATCCTGCCACGCATGTATGAAACGGTTCAATACGAGCCAAGAAGTTATTACAATAACTCCTTGAAACAAACCTATGGCCAGAACCTACGGCCCTGAAATGTTAAGCATTTAGTATATTGTCAAGCATGTGGAAACTAGATTATGGTCAAATAATGCAAATTATTAATTATCATAATCATACAGGTGTCTGTTAAAATAATATTAAAGATTGACAATCTGGTTATTATATAATCATGACACTACAATATTCCATCACTTTTTCCCTTTTTTTAAGTAATTTATGCATGGGAGTATTACCAACGATTTTTTTCTTTGAGTGGGAGTTTCACCCACGTTTATTTCAATCTCCAATTCATTTTTTTGTTCTTTTCTTACGACAATGTGTATAATATTATAATTTAGAGCTATGGTACTACCAGTTCAGTATTATACAATATATAAAATTATTGTCTTACATGGTGATTAATATAGTAAAAA
>JAOTQE010016854.1:0-10819 GCA_025631205.1 Nesometra sesokonis | reverse complement strand
TTATGTATTTCTTCAAGATAAGCAAGTTATTTTCAAAATCTAATTTTTGTCATTTTTCAAGTGACAATACATCTTTAGTGACTGCATTGACACACAAAAGTCCCATCTTGACATGTTGTTTTCAGTAAATCCTCTTTTAGTTTCTGAGTATTGTTGTAACTGAATTACTGCAGTAACTGCAGCAGGATAATTTTGACATGGTCCCTAAGTGACCATCTTCCAATTTGTAGAGCATTTAATTACTATCCAGCTGTTGGCCGATATTGTCTCCAAACACCACATAGAAGATAAACCACCTATATTAAAATAAATTATAATTAAAAATCTCTTATGAGTCAATTTCTGTTAGCATATTCTAACAAGGAAAAATATATACATTTCAGGGTCATCCAGAACTGGATAACCTACGGCATAGCTACTACCAATGGCTGATGGACACAAGTCAGGAAGAGAAAGCTGGTGAGATGAAAGAGAACGAGAACGACTACCATGCTGCCATCAATCTTTACATGAAGGCTGGCATGCCTGCAAGAGCAGCTCGTCTGGTTACCAGCCACGAGGACCTGATGGCCAACCGTGATCTTGTACAGAGAATCGCAGCGTCGCTCATCAAGAGTGATTTTTATGAAAGGGTAAGAGATTGTATGGTTATATACTGAACACAAACTTTCTTTTTAGCTCCAATGTAGGAGCCTTAAATGCACCCATCTGATTAATTTATTACTTAAGTAATGCAACGTTTTTTATCGGTGAATGATTTTTAAAGAATTTAAGAGTGAGGTGCCTAATTCTGAGCTATCAAGATAACAAGAAAACTTGTTTTTTATTTTGTAAATACAATATTCCTATTTATCATTTGAAATAATAATAATTTGAGGTTTTTATCACCTAGGCTGGAGACTTATTTGAGAAAACTGGTAATGAGCAACGAGCAATGGAATGCTACCGAAGAGGAAAGTCATTCAGACGGGGTATCTTTATTTTTTCTTTATTTCTTTAATAAAAAATTATATGAATAATTTTTATTTATAGTAACAATAAAAGAAGAACTCTGGATAATTATACTGAAATACACACAGGAAGTTTCATATACTGGGGTCTCCAGAACTAGATGTGACCCTATGTCAATTTTAAGACTAAAGATCACTTGTACATGCATTAATACTAAGATAGCATGGTTATCATTTTTTTCCATTTTTCTGTTCTTTTGTTTATTATAAAGCTGTGGAACTTGCTCGAGCATCCTTTCCAAATGATGTTGTCACATTGGAGGAAGAATGGGGAAGCTATCTCGTTACTCAGAAACAGATGGATGCGGCTATTAACCACTTCATAGAGGCTGGGTATGTGAGGCTAGATATTCCATTATTTTAATTTGACTTCATAATTGTGAATTCTTTTTTATTTATTTTTTTTATTTCTTATATTTTGCCACAAGTTATTTGTATGTATGTATATTTTTATCCATTTCAAATAACATTGACTTCATTCTTATTTCCAAAATAAAGTACAACATTTGGCAGTAATAATTATAATAATAGAATTCTAAATTTCTTTCATGAGAACATCTGGTGTACTTTTCAATCATTCCTTCGAAATCAACACAAAAACAACATACCTGTGAAAGTGATATATTTATTTATTTTAATATTTTTATACAATACTGTACATTAAAAACACTAACCTGTAACTAAAGGACCCATTGTGGTACTCTATTCACGAGTGGAGGAGGATCTTAAAGGTCATTGAACTTCTGTGTTTGAAGATTGTGTCTAATACATAAACTCTGATGATTATTTCCCTTTGAGAAAAATAACACCCTCTGACTAGGTAGATCTACCATGTTAAATTACTAGGGAGATCTACCTAGCACCACTGAGAATTACCTAGTAAAGTATTATATAATTACTCTGTCTTTTGAGGTTATTAATGCCTTAAGGTTTATTCTAAATAATGGCTGTATTTTCCTATGTACTTGTAGGGCATTGCTGATCATGTCCTTGGTAGTATCCCTTGATATGGTAGTTTTTATAGGGTTAACCCTGTTAACTACCTTTATCTACCTTGTCACTACCATTATCTTCCATGTTAACAGAATTATTTTTTTCAAAGATTCAATATTGTGTAGTGTTTTTCGAAAACATGCATTTATGACAGTAAGTCCTAGTCGGAGACACCCTTATTAATGGGTCACACTGTTTGTACATTAATTACTTTTTTTATTCTACATAGTTGTTCCCAGAGAGCTATAGAAGCTGCAATACACTCACACCAATGGAACAAAGCCATTCAGATTATTGAGGTACAGGAGCCGAGCATGGCTGAGAAATACTATGCTGATATTGCAAAACACTATGCATCCATCAAGGACTATGAGGTAAAGAATGGCACAGTCATTAATTCTAAGTTTAACTTTTGGACAAACCAATCAAATTTACTGACCTGACTGACAGTTTTAGACACCTTGACCGGTGCCCATCTTCAGATTGACGGCTCTGTTATTAAGCAATCTGATCACCGGTAGGTGGCGGTCGTCTAAACACAGGGTCGTACTCGTGACTCAGTAAGTGGACCCCTTCATCTCTGTTCATGGTCTTGTCTCCTCTACATCTGATCTATATGGTCTCCTTGATGCGTCTGCCGGTTTCATCATCTGTTTCACTTACTGAGTCACTATTCAAATGATGGTCGATTTTAGGATATATGTCTGGAAATAAAAATTTGGAAATGCACTTTTAATAGTTTTTTGTTATTTTTTTCTAAAGACTGCAGAGAAATTCTATGTGAGAGCTGACATGACAAAGGTTGCTATTGAGATGTACACAAATGCTGGAAAATGGGAGGCAGCCCACAAGGTATTTCATTTATGACTCAATATATCAAGGATTTTAATCTTAATAGGCGAATGTAACTTGACTTGCCTATGCTTTTTATTCCACAATAAAAAGAAAGGCCTCGGAGAACAGGGCAAACCTATTTTTTTTTGGTTAAAGTGCTCACCGTCTAACCCCAAGGTGCTGATGCAAATCCTGTCTAAAACCAAGATTTCAGTGAGTTGTATGGCCGAGTGGGTAATGCAGGGGAACCGTGAACCATAGCAATAACAACAGCAAGGGTTTGAGACCCGCTCGCACCACAGTGTATACATACGGCTCGTGTGCATTATAAAGAACCCAGTACATCTTTCGAGACAAGTAGGGTGTTACCCCGGTGTACTGGTCCACACATCCCCTGCCGTGGACAGATGAATGAGCGCCTGTACCGGGCAGCAGGACATGACGTGACACTTAGGGGCATAGAAAGTCATATGAATGTGTAACATCTGGTCCACAGTGCTTTGAGACTCTACTGTATAAGGCGCTATATAAATCGAACTACATTACATTCTGCTAGATCAGAACATCTTCACTCCCTAAAGCTTAATATATCGTTTATGCAGGATATTCTGTTTTTTTTTAAGTAAATGGTACTATATTGTATTGACACTGTAGCTTAATGGTTAACAAGCTTGTTTACCAATGCTAAGGTTCAGGGTTCAATCCTGACAAATCACCAAGATTATTCTCATACTCCAAGCATTGAAAAACATGCTATGGTGTTGCAATTCAATAACATGCTATCTTCATGTGTACTCCAAGTACCGTATTGAAATACATGCTATCATGTTGGGGAGTCAATATTTCCACATTTATTATCTCATTATCAGGAGTATCATGAATAGGCCAAGTTGTGAAATACATGCTATCATGTTGAAATTGAATATTTCAACATTAATTATGTCATCATCAGAGTATAATGAATATTCTAAGTATTGAAATACATGCTATTGTGTTGGGATTCAGTATTTCAACATAACATACACAAGGGATGAGACTTATATAGAGCTATAGAGTATCTTCTTTGCTGATTTTGAAAGTGTTATAGTGTAGTGGCAGTGTGGTTCAATGGTTAAAAAACATGCTTACCAAGTCCCGGGTTACATCATGACCAAGCCCCATCACTAAACAATGTCTATAACTTGTACGGCTAAGGACTATAATCCGTAGGCCCAGTGTACACATACGGCACGTGTGCAATATAAAGAACCCAGTACACCTTTCGAGACAAGTAGGGGGTTACCCCGATGTACTGGTTCATTCATTACCCTTGTCCTCCGCGTTTGACTTCAACATGGAAGTGTTGTGGAGTACCTGTCAAAGTCAAAGTTGTATTGAGTCTAGATAATGTTTATAAGCATAGTATATCCATCCTGTATTATATAATGTCACATTCTGTTGGATTTGATGATTGTAAAGGAAATACAAATTTATGATTCCATGTAAAATATGCCAACTGTCATAAAATAAAATCCTTAAAATGACTGATTCAACTTATAGCTTGCTGTAACTTGCATGAAGTCTGAAGATGTTGCTGTGTTATACATTAGCCAGGCCCAACAGCTAGAAGCTCAGGGCAAGTTCAGGGAGGCAGAGAGACTCTACATCACAGTTGAAGAGCCAGACATGGCAATCACAATGTACAAGAAACAACACCAGTATGACCACATGGTGAGGCTGGTGAAACAGTACCATCCTGACCTTCTGCAAGACACACATCTTCATCTGGCCAAGGTAAAGTCTGAACTCAATATTTTTACTAGACCCATATGTGGCAGAGCCAAGCCAAATCAGACATAAGTCACAAATGCTAGTTTTCCACAATAGGTAGAAATTAAAAAATGGTAATTTGTTTTAAATTTTATTTTATTGAAAAAATGTACAGTTTATACATTCAACTTTCATACTACCTTAACAATTTTCAGGTATATGATAAAAAAATGTAGTAAAAGTGCAATTTAAAATGACCTTGCTTAGTTGGATAAACAATTTTCAAATGCAGTTTTCTCAAAACTTACATTCTGAAAGTTTGAACTTCAATTGTTCATAACTTCGCAAGAACATCGTATGAAACTGATTTTTTTTGCATGTTAAAGATAATAATGTGTAGTTTTATAATCCTTAAAAACCTCAATTTTCAATTTTCCGACTTGTTTTATTTGGCTTGGCTCTGCCACATATGATAGTGGTATGGCCATGTATGCTTATGATGTGATGTCATCTTGGTACATATTGGCATATCAATTTTATTTTTGTCATAGAAATTTTGATAGTCTGAACTGAATTTTTGGAATAGAGTCCAATAGAGAGTGCGTCATCAAGCAAAAACTCGGTAATCTTGTGGTAAATATATCAAGGGCTTTCAGATCTGTTCAGGTTCAAGGTCTGGTACAATTCCTATTCTACCAAAGAAATCGGATTTGTATTCCATCAATGGTAAAGACGTTTTATATTCACACATGTTGGATCGAAATAGGTGTGAATGTAAAACGACTTCACCATTGAAAGAATAGGATTCAGATTTCTTGGCCAGAATCAGAACTTGAACTAGAACTGAAACCTGAACAGATTTGAAAGCCCCTTCATGGTAGTGATCAAGAGACGTGCATCTCAATGTAGCCCACAAACTCACACAATTTCATGTTGAAAGGGGTAGGCTTATAACCAGTACTCTATATAAAAATTAAAGTAAACTCCACTATTGCCTAAATTGAATTTTGCAGGAAATGCAAGGTGAAGGGCAGCTACGTCAAGCAGAGTATCATTTTATTGAAGGTAAAGACTGGAAGGCTGCCGTCAACATGTATCGTGGTGCAGACCTCTGGGATGAGGCCTACAGGGTCAGTAATAATGTTCACATAGTTTTGTGTTCGTGCAAGCAATCATTTAGTTGTCTTTATTATTAGTTGTCTTTATTTATTATTTTAACGCCTAGATGGCGAACTTCCACACAATACATAGCCCCAAAATACAGTTCGAAGCGCCTACTATTCTGGAATCCAACCAATCAAATCATGTTACATTCTAAACACGGTTGCTGTGTCAAATTTGCGCCCCAAATCTTTCATAGACATTTGAAATTTATCAATAAATGAAAGTAAATTTAATCCAAATATAAAGACATTGATAACATAAAAAATATGTGTGACATATGTAAATAATTTATATGACAAAAGAATGTTACAAATACAATAATTGTAAAACAGCTATTATTATTTAACTTACATGTTTGTGACAAAGGCTGATGACCATCAAATAGTGCCTACATGGGACTACATTTCAACAGTGTTAAGTTCACTATCTAGCCGTAAATAATAAATCTATGAGGTTTACACATATCTGTAATGGACAGACAAGAGAAGCTTGTAAAGGTTTTCCAGGTAGTGCAAAGAGAACCTTCATGTGGAAGAGAGTAACTGAAATGGCTTTTTTACTTACTTAATATTTTGAGATTGATGATAACGTTTCTAACCATTATCAGATCTAAAGTGTATCGACACATGTTTTATTGAAATATGTTTTTTATCAAGAGGTTCCCACTTTTGTACTGGGCTGGTCAGCCCAAGGTTTCCTCTTAGACAGTCTTTTGTTGAATTTTAAATAAATCAATTGTTCGAGCGAGTGAGCATTTCCTGGTAACCTATCTGGTAAACTTTTATGATCGAGTAATCGAGGGTGCAAGTAAGCCAAAGGTGGTCAGTTTAGGGACAGTTTACTATATCAGGGGCAGATCCAGACTTTTAGAAAAGGGGGGCTGGAAGGGGGGCGGTAGAGAGTCAAAATTTTAGGGGGTCCGGGGGCATACTCCCCGTGAAATTTTGGACTTTAGATGTCCTGAAATGGCCTCAGGGGCGTGTTAAAGGATCAATTCTTGCTGAATATCTTTGTTTTATAGACAATTGAATGTTAATAATATTCAATATATTTTACTTTCCGAAAGGGGGAGCCGGGGCTGGCCCAGCCTCCCTGAAAACCCCCTGTATATGCACCAAATCTTGGCTTTATTTTGTTTTTAAAGATAGTATGTTATCTTACACAACAGGTGGCCAAGAACCATGGTGAGCCTGACTCTACTAAGCAGGTGGCCTACTTGTGGGCTAAAAGTCTTGGAGGAGATTCAGCTGTTAAGCTTCTTACTAAATTTGGCCTTCTGGACTCTGCTATAGAATATGCTGCCGACAACTGGTAAGTGTTATAGCCTAGGTATTCAAGTGTCAAAAAAATAATTAGAGCTAGGTTAATGCACAGGTTGTAGAAATCTTTAGGCTACCACCATTTCAGATGCTTTCAGTGTATTGCATTTCTACATGGAGCTGTTGCTATATTAACGCATGTATAGTGCATGCAAAATGTGAGGGTAAAAATTACTAAAGGCCCTTTCACAATTGGCTCCCAACCTGTTTACGGCACTTGCGATCACCAATTTTGGCCTTCCACACAACGTTTCACGACATCCGTAAGGCTAATCATACAAATTGCATGCAACTTTTTTGAGTCGGGAGAGTCACAGCTGGATTTAGTCCATGCATGGAATCCAGGCGCGATCTTTGTGACTAATTTTATGACCCCTAAATCGTGCGGGCGTTAGTATGATTGTCATACACCATTGTCAGTAGACGCACTAGCCGGTGCATGAATATTTTGGGTCATAAGATGCTCTGCCGTTAAAATTTTTCTTGTGACTATGCAACAGCCGTACACCCTTAACAATGGGACATATAGGCATTGCACGGCTGTGTATCCATTGCAAGATTTTTGTATGCTTCAGGTATATATAACTGGAATGCTTCATTCTTGTTATATACCTGTATGCTGTAAATATTTGTTTTGTGGCAATTTCCAAGATTGGGTTACAGCTCATTAAAAATGTTTTCTTTGAGCGATCGATTTCTACCTTTTGGTCATGCGACAATTGTGAAAGCCCCTTAAACATGATGTCAACACTTTGTGCCCTAGGCACATGGAATTTTATTTAAAATTTAGTTTCATGTCATATCGAATAGCAAGTTTCCTCGCCTATATCATGCTTTCTAAAACAAGTCTCATGAGGCTTGGGAGTGGTGATATCTGTAAAGTTATAGAAAAAAACCTGATGTGTGGCCATGGCCAGCGTTGGACTTGAAATCTCAGAGTTGGAAGACAATGTTAACCACTAAGAGAATGTAATTTTGCTGTATGCAAGCTTTTGGCATGTAGCAAAGTTTACTAGCGACAATGAGTATTGTGTGCTGTTGGCTGATATGTGAAGTATACAAAAAATCAAATTTGAGTTACAGTTATATTCTGATAGATGGCATTATAAGCTTTTATTTGGTTTTTGAATTAGATTCATAGGTGGAGTATAACCAGAGAAAAATAATTTTGAATTGTGCACACTTGAAAACACAATTTGGAGAAATCAACTTAAAGATAAACAACTGTTGACTTCCTGCCTGTTTTCCATTGATTTTGAAAAGTAGCCTTTACAAAATGTAGCTCAAAACATGTTTATTGTAAATAAACATAAACAGAATGTTTGTAATTATACAATTTAACTATTAAACTTCCTAACAACAACCAAAATATCATTTTTATAAAATTGTGACTTTCTATCTATTTTTGTGAATATCTCAAAATGACCTGGCGTACAACACGACTCATTGTCATGGCACCTCACATATGTGTAGAAGCCTTTAGTAATCCTTATCAATCAAATTTATTTTCCTCCAGTGCTTTTGAGTTTGCATTTGACCTGGCTAAGACATCGGCTAAGAATAAGATTCCTGAGATTCACCTGAAGCATGCCATGTACCTTGAGGATGAGGGCAGGTTCCAAGATGCTGAGCTTGCATTCATCAAAGCTGGCAAACCCAAAGAAGCTGTCTTGATGTAAGTATTACTAATATTCAGTAATATCAGTAATATTCCTGTGGAAACAGTTGGCACAGCGGTTGTGTTTTGGATTTCCAATCACGGGTTGTGGTTTGAGGCTCACTGTGGTCGGCTGATTGTGTTCCTAGGCAAGACACTTTATCCATGGTGCCTCTTCCACCCAGGAGTTTAAGTGGGTGCCTTGGAGTACAAATGCCATATGCGCTGATTACGGCTGCAACATTATGGAATGGATTGTATTCCATAGGAATTTGTTCCAATGACTGGGGGTAATAATTGTGAAGCGCGTAGAGGCCTTGGAATTAAGCTATACAAATTTCACATATTATTATTTTAACAATCTGTAACAGTGTACTTATCGTCAGAAGTTTTGGTGGACTTCACTGTTGTATGTTGACACTTTTTTGTAATACAGTATTTAGTAATTTTGTAATATTTTTTTTTTTTTTCATATAAACTATGTCTGAAATAAATGCCATTTGATTGATTGATTAATAAAACATTTAAAAAGATGTACTGTGGTTGTGGAGAAGTGTTTTTTAACTAGAAGATAAAAACATGCAGAGGTCTCCCCACAAAATAAATCTCATGGTTGGAAAATAATAATTAATGGTACATTACAATTGAGCAAAATGTAAGGTCTGATCTGAATTTTAAATTACATTACTATGTCTTTTGTGGGCTCTACTACTATTCCCCACGACCTCCACATGTAACATCCTTGCCCGTACCCAGGATTTCGGATGGGGAGGTGCGTTTGGCGAAAATCCAGTCATCATTTGCCGTTTCGACTTGACAAGCAAAAAAACAAAGAAAAAAAAAAAAACGTCATTTGCCCCAACTTGTCGCGATTTCATGCGCCTTTGACACGCTGCGCATCCATTTCTGCCTTTTGTGTGTGGGGGTTTCATCTATTGTCACTGGAAAAGTGGACCTTTTGTCATTTGGGGTTGGGGTATGCACCCATCGCACCCCCCTGGGTATGGGCCTAACATCCTCATTCAAGAATCCAGATCCATGCAGATAACTTGTTCATTCATCAAACCCATCCATTTATGCCTCTTTTTGCCATTTAATGTACCAACCAAACCTCTTTGAAATTACTTCATAGATTTTATCTTCATTTATGTGCTTCAATATCTGCATTTACTACCGTTACTCTCTCCTATTGATAATTTTTGACTGATTCTGCGTAGGTATGTACACAGTCAGGACTGGGATGCGGCGCAGAGGGTAGCTGAGAAGCATGATCCAGACAGTGTGGCTGATGTACTGGTTGGTCAGGCTAGGTTTGCCTTTGAACAGAAAGACTACCAGAAGGCAGAGTCATTCCTTTTGAGGGCACAACGACCAGAACTTGCTGTTAAGTACTACAAGGTAGACACTTCGTTTTTGGTACTTTGATTTCTCACTACAATGAAAAGAGCTTTTTGAAAGATTAAAGGGTGTATATTTGTAAAGTGCAAAATACTGGATTTCTGTTTTAAAAGAAGTTAAATCCTATCCAGGAATAAGTCTAAAAAGGAATACAGGTAACTAATCAAGTTTATTATTTTAGAAATATTTTTTGGAAGGAATGCGCCTTTAATACGGCAGTTGTACTGTAGTTCAGAATCTCAATTGAGAAGTCAAGACTTCAAGGCTAGCTAATGATTGCCAGTTGCTTTGTGCACCTAGACAATGCACTTTACTTAGCTTACTTCAGTCCATCCAGCTGTAAAGTGGTACCAGCAAATCCCTGAAAAGTAGTTTGAGTTATTTTCTCTTTCAACAAGATTCCTAAATCTTAACCAGTCCCACATCTCAAAAAGTGCCTTTTACAATATTCACAACTGGTTACCTTGATCTCTTCATAGAATGCTGGTATGCGGCAGGACTGCCTAAGAGTCTGTAAAGAATATGTGCCACACAAACTGCAACAGCTTCAAGAAGAGTTTGACAGAGAGGTTATGAATCCAGAAATAGGGTAAGAAGAACATTAATAATACTGTATGCTAAATAAGCGGAGGTCCAAGTCTCTCAAAGAGGGGGTTACATTCTTAAGTTTCTACACACTAAGCACACCTCATTTT
>JAOTQE010016843.1:0-10820 GCA_025631205.1 Nesometra sesokonis | reverse complement strand
TTTATTTGCGATTTTCTCAAAACCGTATTTTCATACATGCAAATTTCAAAAGCTCATATCTTAGGGTCTACTTATCCTATGACTGTCATTTAAAATGTAGGTTACAGCTTTTATTATGCTTTATTAGAATGTACTAATAACTCAATTTTGAATTTTCCTACCATGAGACTCATTTTGTGGTGAGACCTCACAAATATGGAATTACTTTTTACTCAAAGTGTGAGAACCTTGATAATAATTTACTCCATGGGGAGGCTATACTTTTACAGAGTAGCGTAAAAGGAGTATTTATAGTTGATTTGTTGCTTAGCTTTACACCCAAGTACTTTGTTTTAAAAACAATTATTCTCATTTAGGTTGATGTTTTGGGTTGACTATGAAAGACCCGCAGTCATTGAACGTGCTCTTATGGATGGTACGTCTCGTGAAGAGATTGTCAACGATAATATAGGACAACCGTTTGGTTTAGCCATTGACTACGCAACTGACCGGATATTTTGGACTGACAATCAAGTAATTTTTGTTTTCTAAATTTGATGTATGTTAAATAGAATTGAATTAGATTCTGGTATTCTCAAAAATATTTGTGAATATCTACCTGGATAAACTATGTATGTATGTATGTATACATTTACAAGGTGTATATATATTAATTACTATTTAACATTGTGATAGTTTATTTTTTTCATTCAAAACTGTATTAAGTATCTCGCTTGAACTATTGTATTACGTGGCAAGTATCTCGAATGTACTACGTATATTTGACAATAAAGTGTATCTTGTATCTTGTAATTAATTTGCCAAGATTTACTCATGAAATAAGTTTTTTTTTTGTTTTTTATTTAAATGTCAAGAAATTAATTAATACACATTTAATTTAATTTGTATAATGTTATTCACATAATATAGGATGTTAAGTTGTTTGTTTCTCAATATTTTAGCTTAATAAAATTGAATCAGCATCGCTGACCGGTGATGACCGTAAGGAACTTGAGGTGGCTAGTATTGCCAATCCATTTGGTATTGCTGTTGATGATAGTAAGTATAGAATTTTCTTTATTTCATTTACGTCCAACAGCAAGTAACTTCCCAATTATAGGCCAGATATACTATATCCCAATTCGGCAAACTATGGGCCGCAGCCAAAATAAGGGCCGTGAAGCATTTTGTGTGGGCTGCGAACCTACTAGATCATGAAGAAAAAAGTAGAGATTTTTTAAAGAAAATTGATAGGTCCTATATTATCTTGACATTTTAGGCGTACTTTGAATGAAAATGATTTAACATTACGATACACAACATGAGATTCGTGCAACTTGAGGCCTTTCTCATTTTCAAATCTTAAATCATGCATTGATCATTTAAACTTGCATACTAGACCTATGAGTGTCTAAAGGCTTACAGTATTACTTTTAAATATTTCCTATGTGAGGAGGTTCACCCCTCATAAACTCCCCCGGATCAGTCTCTCTGTCTCACATCCCAAACTTTAAAATTGGATGTTCAAGGTTACCATATATGCCAGTTTCATTATAATAAATAAAAATTGATAAAAAAAAATTGTCAAAAAATAAGGTATGGGCCGCATGTTGATGCTAGATTATTCTAGTCATCTGCTGAATAAAAAGTTTGTGGAATGGGGTACTATATCAGGCAGTGGCATTGTTTGTCATGAGAATAAATCCTAGCACTTGGTCAGGATTGAACCTAGGGCTTTGGGATTTGTAGGCAAGCACATTAACCACCAAATTAGAGCACCACTGATATATGTACAAGTATTTATAGATACTGTTAGCCCTTTTATTTGCATGCACCCTTGACTTTCTCGAATTTCACTATAGCATGATGATCGCGAAAATTAAGGGCCTGTGAAATTTACAAAAATCTTGAAAAACGATTGGCAAAACAGATATCCCTAATTAATAAAGATGTGATGTTTTATACATAGGTGTAAATGATCTTGCTACATTTTGTTTAATTAACAATCATTCATCATTCTTCAATCACAGCAATAAATAGTATGCCTACAAAAAAAAACAAATATACAATTATATTATGTGTAGGCCCTATGCCTGGCGTACAAAGCAGTGGCGGTCGCAGAATAAATTTAAGGGGGTTGCCCAGAGTCAAAATCCCTGTATCCCCCGATAGGGTTCAGTGACTAATATGCGCATACAATTTATTCTCTGCCAGCCCCAGAAATTTCAATATTAATATACGAGGAAATGGATATTTAGTAGAACTATGCTGTACTACTTTCGGATTTTGTATGTTATTACAAAAAAACTATAAAATTAAGGGTGTTGCCCGGGCAACTAGGGCAACATCCCTGCGTCCGCCACTGCAAAAGAAAGCATCCGAAAGGTCCACTTATCAAATTATACTAATCAAAGTATAATGTATACTCCAAGCAATGAGATACACGCCATCATGACAGGATTCAATATTTTGACATAAATTATTATTATATAAATTCATTTCTTATGATGACATAATTTATGTTGAAATATTGAATTCCTGTCACGATGGCGTGTACCTCATTGCTTGGAGTAAGCGTTATACATTCTTTTAAAAGAAAGCATGGTATTTTTAAAAAAAATAAAAACTGCACTTCCTCCTCTGAAATTCATTAATGAGTTGACACTTAACAAGTATATTTTTTTACCTAGCTTTTTAAAAGTAGATGATTTAGTCTGGTTTCATTTTGCTGAATCTTAATAAATGCCTGAGTGCACTTTCGTGACTGATTTAGTAACAATGATCAAACATTAAATTTTCTGAACGAAGTATAACACAAATAAAATTATTTAAAATGGGGTATTTCTCATTTGAATTTGATTTCTTAACCTTGGTTATTTAATAACAATAATCATAATAATATACAAATATACGTTGCCTTGAGAGTTGCTGGTTAAAACTATGGGCAGAGGTGCCTCCAAATAGTACTATTCATTGAGGGGCGCAGCCCCGAAGTGAATAGTACTATTTGGAAGCACCGAGGCCCATGGTTTTAACTAGCAACTCGAAATTAGGCAACGTATATTTGTTTTATATTCTACATCAAACACGACAAAAGGTCTCGGCTAAGCCTACCTTTAGGTCTAGGCCTAGGTATGCCTACCTTTCACGCGGCTCTGGGTGGGAGGTGCGATTGAGACCCGGGTCCTTCATACATCCTCAATATTCACTCCACAATCTCTACAAAATTCTCGGAAAACGGACATACCATATTTTATTGTCTACTGCGGATAATTTGTCTAGGCCCTAGGCTTAGGCCCTATATCGTCGTAAATTAACTGATCGAAGTGCCTAGTCTTGGCTCGCTTGTAACTGTGTAAAAATCACAATTGTCAGTGACATCACTTTGCTAAATAGTATTTTACTATATCTCAAAGTGACGTCATAAAAGTGACGTCACTTGATAAATAGTAACATATTTCGCAAAGTGACGTCAGCAAGCTTGAATAGTGGGAATATTTTTAATCACGTGGCGCTCTTTCAACCAATCAGTGCAGTTTAAATGTTTGATATAGATAATACCTGGATATCCCTTAAATAAATCACCTCCGTGAATAAACTATTTTATTCCACAGGATATTATCTTACTGTATTTATTGTACTGTATTATAAAATTTAACTACAAAGTACAAAGTAGTTAGAGTCAAATTATTCATGCTAACTTTCTCTTTACTTCTAGATTATGTTTACTTCACTGATTCTCGTACAAAGTCAATCAACCGTATTGGTAAGGTGAGCGGCGGATTCCAGACAAGTGTGCGGTCTTTTGTTGAAGATATCCTTGAGCTTAAGCTATATAGTGCATCAACACAGACTGGTAACAATACAGTTATTATATTTGTAAACATCATTGATTTTCATTACTCTATTATTATCTTTACTATACAACTTATTGTCTTCACGGTGTTTGATTTTAGTCCTGATTCATAGTGTTTTGAGTAGAACACTTGTATATTATATAAGGATTTCAATACTGCATTATGTATACTGAATTTTGGAACGTGATGGGAAGGTGGCTTTAACTTGACGATGAACCCAAAATTGATACTATAATAATAATAATGATAACAATTAGCAATAACAATAATAAATGTTGATAATTTTTGTACAGTGCCAATGAACAATAAATCATTTTCATAGCACTTAACAGAATGGTGGGTTTAGATATCCATAACATCAAATTTTAATAAAAAGCTTGTTGAAAGAAATGAAATTTCAAATTTATTTTACAATGATTTTCCATTATGTTGTGGATTGTCATTCCATATTTATTTTCTATCTATATTTTTGTTATAGTAATATATTACTATCACATCTAGGAGCTTGTGGTAGTTGGGAGCTTGAGGTAATCGAGTGGTTAAGACACTTGTTTGTCATGCCATTGAACCGGGTTAATTCCCAGTGAGGACTGCTCTAAATTCACTTAGCTGTCAATGAGTACCTGGTTGAAATCCAGGGGAGGTTAAAATGGAAAGGAACTGGCCACCCTACCACATAAGGTACCATGAAGCTTAGTGCAATGAGGTAGAATTCCCCTACGTTCACTATTAAATATGAGACTATCTTTACCTAGGCCTAACTAAAATTTAATCAATCCAGGCGCGGATCCAAGTTGGGGCGGGAACTCTTGATTCATGTTGGTTAATAATAGCTCATTATAGCTCAGAAAAAGCCTGCAAAGTTTTGGGTAGACTTGTGAAACTTATGATAAACTCAAAGCAACTCTTTATTTACTCGTGTGTTGCCGCTAATTAGCTTGAGGTACCCAGTAGTTATTTATACTAAACTTGGGTCAGGACTTATTTAGGATGCTCCTGGCTCAGTATGAGAAGAGCTTATAGTGATTATTGAATATTAAATATAAACTCTTGCTAAACCTTTAGAGTGAGGTCTCACCACAAAATGAGTTGCATCATAGGTGAGATCAAATTGAGATAATCAACATAATAGGTCTGACGTCAAATTTGGAAAAAATTTAGTTTTAATCAATTTAAGTGCTGGTACTTATATTTCATTATAATGTACTTTTTAGGTAAGTTTTAATGCAGGAAAGTGTCCTTCATGCAGATTTTCTGAGATTTGTAGTCTTTTAATTGTTTATTTTTAGATTTCTTTGTGATTTTTTTAAAACCATACATTCCATACATAAACATTTCAAATGATCATATCTTGGAATCTACTTATTCAATGAATGTTATTTACAATATAGGTTGCAGCTTATTTTGTGCTTTATTAGAAGGTACCAATAACTCAATTTTGGATTTTCCTACCATGAGACTCATTTTGTGGTGAGAATTCACAAATTTTTCTCAGTCAATTTGAAATGGTCTTTTTGAAATGGCTTGTGATGTTTGTAGAAGTTGATATAAATACAATGTCATCAGCGTACTATCATTAATTTAAGATGTTTAATTTGTAGGTACCACCCTATGTAATAGAGGTGTGATAGCTAATGGTGAATGTGAGGATTTTTGCTTCCCTGTCTCAGCAAGCAGCCGTGTATGTGGCTGTCGATATGGAAGGAAACTTGATACCAACTTACAGGTAATCATAAAGGCCTAAATATGAGGACTCCGTTTGGTCCTCTGCTGCCCCTATGAGGAATACTCCGCTCAAAAAGGTTATTCCAATTGAAAACTAATTTTTAAAATAGCTTGTAATACTCAACTTATTTATTTGAGTTGGGTGTGCTTCAAAACATGATTGTGTGTAATGTAAGTACGGTATGTTAAACATTCAATTGGCTTGCATAACCTTTATGCAATATCATTTAACAAAAAATCTACCTGCTTCATAATGAGTCGAAAAACTAATCTATTTATAGATTATGAAACTACATTATTATCTTTAACATGCAAAAAAAAACGTTTTATATGATCTTTCCTTTCAAAATTATGAACATTTTGAATGTAATTTTCTTTAGTACACTGTTCAGTGGCTAGGCAGGGTCATTTTAAATTGCATTTTTTAAAACATTTTTTGATCATATATCTGAAAATTGTTAAGAGATGAAATTTGAATGTTTAAACTGTAAGTTTCTAAAATAAAATAAAAGTTGAAATTGTTTTCATTTTAGCCTATTGTGGAAAACTAGCTTTGTGACATATGCTTCCTTTGGCTCTGCTCTGTCACAAATATAGCCTTATATTCTAGGTTTCAATTGGTATTATTTTTGGTAATGCTTTTAAAATAGCTAACAGCCAGAATCCAACATTTTGTTTGCTTCAGGACTTCGGGTTAGTGATTTCATGATCGCAGCTTCTATAAGATAAGATAATTTTATTAGTCCACCAAAGTGGAAATGCTGCTCATCTTAAAATACAGTACAAACATACAACAAATATTGCACAAATATAAAACTGTACAAGATTAAAATATAACACCAAAAAAAATTATCTTTTGAACTCGCTGTTGTGTTGGTTGATATGTTAATGCACTGAAGCTGACTAGCTCATCAACTTGGATCATCTGTATAGTACTGAAATTTTTTGTAATTCTACCACAGAATTGTATTGATAATAGCGGTGAGGAGCCGCCAGAGTTCTGTCCTTCTGGCAGCTACCAGTGTGACAATGGGCGCTGTATTTATGGGTTGTGGGAATGCGATGGTGACGATGATTGCTTGGATAACAGCGATGAAGAGCATTGTAGTAAGTAAAGTGGCAGATCTAATGAGTTTAATATAATTTAATACCTACTTCCATTTTGTGAAATACAATAGACCACTTTCATCATAACCACCATATAAGGGCATAGACTGTTTTCAGTGAAGCCCCAATACAGATCATACACTAGACAGCATATGTTTTCTGGAGGCCCCCACAGACTCATGCAACCACAGATCTTCACTAACATTAAATCAATTTTTTCTTGGGTCATTTCCAAACTTCTCTGAAAATTTTGTTAGAATCTGTCAATTACTTTTAAGTTATGCCGTGAACAGACAAAACACACACAAACACGCGCACCAACATGACTGAAAACATAACCTCTCCAACTTGGTTGGCAGAGGCCTGGAGGAATGGCAGAGGCAACTAAGCTCTAAGGCGGTATTCTCGAAAGTTAGTCTAGGGCTAACCCTAGAAAAGCACTAGTTGATCTTTGACTATCCATAAACCTGGTTCCTTGGCAGACAAAATTTAGAATGCTTTAGTCCAGGGTTTATAACTGGACAAACGTTAGAAACCTTTGAGAACACCATAGTCAGTTAGTCCCAGATTAAATCTAGACTAAAGTTAGTCTGTTTTTGAGAATGCCAGCCTAAGTGTCCTATGAAAGCCTGCAGCCACACTCTTCTGTCATGCCACTGTAGATGAACATATCACAACAATTGTTTAATTATTATTTTTTATATTTGTTTATATTTACAGGTGATGTAATATGTTCGTCAAGTGCATTGAAGTGTGGAGATGGAACATGTCTTAATAATCGATATGTATGTGATGGTACCGTTCAGTGTAATGATGGAGCGGACGAAGCTGATTGTAGTAAGTAGGATCAAACTTCTCATTTACACTCCCCTCGGTCTGGAAGGTGTTTGTAAACGAGAAAGTTTGTAAATGAGAAGGTTCATGAAAATTAATCAAATAAGGCCTCTAAAACATTTATTTGTGTTAATTTGTTCTCTTGGTTGTTAATGTTAAAACATGCTGTTTAAATAATGTAGGAGTGGAAAGTATTAAAAACAAAGAAATATTAATGGCAAATTATTGGATAATTACATCATTAGCCATTATTTTAATGATGTCATTGACTGAATAGTGATTGTAAAATAGAAGGTTTGTAAATGAGAAATTCGTAAATGAGAAGAAATCAATTTTAATAAACCACCTGAAGTAAAAGCAGATTTTTACAGTTTAATTCAATTCCAATCACTTTTATAACACCATAAGCTATCACATATTCCATAATCCGAAAGGTCCACTAATCAACTTCAAGTAAAGTATAATGCATACGCCAAGCAATGAGATACACGCCATCGTGACAAGATTCAATATTTTGACATAAATTATGTCATCATCAAGAATTTCCTGATGATGACATAATTTATGTCGAAATATTGAATCACGATGGCATGTATCTCATTGCTTGGAGTATGCATTATACTTTCTTACTTGAAGCTGTCACCGCTATCCACTTAAAGTACATATTGAAATACTGTACAACCTACATAAAATTATCTTGAAATTTGTAAGAATTATATTTAATGATGTACCTCAAAATTCTGAGGAGTGCATAAAATTGTTCTAAAATTATACTATAAGAATTATGAAAGGTCTACTAATCAACTTCAAGTAAGAAAGTACAATACAAACTTCATGCAATGAGATACATGCCATCATGACAGGATTCAATATTTTGACTTAAATTATGTCATCATCATTATGGAAGACAAATCTTTGATATTCTTTGTTTTTGTTCATTTAAAGCTCCAACTGTGTGTAGAAGTTCATACTTTCAGTGTAACAATTCAAGATGTATACCAGAAAGCTGGCTATGTGATACTGACAATGACTGTAGAGATGGCTCAGATGAAGAAAATTGTGGTAAGTTATTTTTCACACCATACCTCTAGGCAGATAAAAACAAGTGTGAATGGCAATAATAAGCATTATAGAGCTAAAGCATATGCATGTATTATGAAGAAAAGAGATTTGTGACAAAAACAACCAAGAAATATCTGGAAATCTGATTAAATCACATAAAAGATAAAACTGAGCTCAAAGCGTAGTGAATATCGGAAATGTTGTACAGTAGTTCAGAGTGATATTAATTTTTATCATTAGTTTTTAAACTTTTTTATAACGATTCAAAATGTTTCAAATAGGCGATTTTGGAATAACAATCAGCAGGAAAACGGGCTTTAGTCCCAAAAGTCCATCAGTACGTGACCTTTTGGTTTATTAATTTTTCATACACCGGGCAACTGACACTTGGGTGTCTTTCAACTACAAACGTTCATCAAAGTCACACGCCAAAAACCATCTCTTGAGGTGGTAGTTAGTGAGTGATGGGTTACCGAGTGAGATTCAGAAAGTTCTTCACTTATTACTGGGCACTCTACATGGAATCACCCAAAGTCACATGGCATAACATGGCAAACATTTGCAAGTAGAAACACAGAGATTGACTTATAATTAATTTGATGAATGTGTTTATTAATTATAGAAGAGGTAACGTGTCCTTTGGACTACTTTACCTGTGTGACAACACAGCGCTGTGTTCACCCATTATGGATATGTGACGGTGACAATGATTGTGGTGACAGTAGTGACGAAGAGGGTTGTCGTGAGTATCATTATTTTTAAATGTATATATTTGAATAGAAAGCTATTATTATTGGCAGTGTGTAAGATTTTGTTTTATTAATTTTTTTTAATTTGGTGTTATGAACCATAATGCACAGTACTATAGTAGTGGTACTACTATACAAACACATTGCATGGAAGCTTAAAAGTGCAACCCAGATGTTCAGATAGCAAGATAATTTATCTTGTCATGTATATTTTAGGAGAGATGATTACATGACAAGATTCTGGATCATCATGTCTGCATCCTTTAGACAAGATGATTAGATGACCAGATCCACGACCTCATCTTTTATACATCCTTTAGAAGAAATGATTAGATGACCAGATCTAGGATCTCATCTTTTATACATCCTTTAGAAGAGATGATTAGATGACCAGATCCTGGATCTCATCTTGTATTCATCCTTTAGAAGAGATGACTAGATGACCAGATCCAGGATCTCATCTTGTATTCATCCTTTAGACAAAATGATTAGATGACCAGATCCTGGATCTCATCTTGTATTCATCCTTTAGACAAGATGATTAGATGACCAGATCCTGGATCTCATCTTTTATACATCCTTTAGAAGAAATGATTAGATGACCAGACCCATATCCCCAGAATTACAAATTCAATTATGAACAATTCTTTTAATAGTTGTTTTTATACTTACTGTTAAAATTTACTTCTTCTTTCTCATTTTTTAAATATTGTTTTTCTTCATTTTAATTTGTAAATAAGTTTAAAGCAAGATTATATAGAAAAACAATTTATTTTATTCTATAAAATATTATTGGATAAATGTACTGTATTAATATGTTGTAAATTAAAAAAATAATTAGGTATATATTCAACTATTTTGCTCAAATTTTTCATTTGCATTATTTTACACTTTAATAATAAATAGTTCAAGCTGTTGTTAACTGTAAAGTGTACATGCTGCATTTATTAATCTCTTCTGTTGTAAAGTAAATTAATTAAATAAAAAAAAACTTGTGCTTACATAGTGACCCACATCTATCTAACACTGTACTTCCAAACACTAGGTCAGGAGTTTACAGCTGTTTGTGTCCTTGGGCATTTCATTCCTGTTTTATTATTTACTAAAATCACTTGTGTTTACGTAGTGCACCAATATTTATCTAAGTCTGTAACTTTACTGGCTTAGCAATAAAAATGCATTTACTATGTATTGATCAAGTAAAATCTTGTCAAATTGAAGTCCACCTTTGTGTTCCTCTCTCCAGCACCACGACCTTGTGGAGAAGATGAATTTACATGTGCTGATGGGGAGTGTGTGTCAAACTCTTATCGATGTGATTCTGTGTATGATTGCAATGATGAGTCGGATGAAGTTGACTGTAGTAAGTATTGTTTTCTTTGTAGCTTTAAAGTGAAGATTCATTCGGAGAGTGTTGACTTGATGTTTCATTTGAATACATCAATATAAATAGATGGTACAAGAAGCAATACTGACTATTGACACAAAGAAGTAACAAGGAAAAGTC
>JAOTQE010016821.1:0-10821 GCA_025631205.1 Nesometra sesokonis | reverse complement strand
GGCAAATCCTGGCACCACCACTTCTCCCCTAGCTACGGCCCTAGTGTGGCATGGAGAGCTGACTCGATAATGCTTAGCATTCATGGCAATCCTCAGGGTGCTGCACCGTTGTCTCAATAATGTTGTCTTATGTATACAGTTGAAACTCCCTGTGCGGACACCTCTCGTAAGCGGACACCTCCCATACACTAATTTAAAGACCCGTTTGTTCTTCGTATCTAATCAGTGCATTTGGTACCTCCCGTAAGCGGACGCGGACACTCTATGTCTTAAAATTTAGATTTTTTGTATGTTAATTTAAGCGGACATCTCGGAAAATATTGTGATTTTTCTGTGCAATGAATACAAATTTATGTACAAAATCGTCCTTATTCTGTAATGGCTAAGAATCATATTACTGAATTAATCTTATGATAAACAACGTTTAATAAAATACAATGCGGTGTCTAGCATGGACGTCGAATTGTGGAGGACGGGAGACACGTCCTCCCACTTTTCAATGTGGGGGATGATATCAATTCCCCCCACCCACTTTTTGGTAAGTGTACGAAAAAACTGTAAAAGTTGAAAAAGCGGTAATTCTGTCATGTTTTTAAATCAATAAAAATATTGTATAATTGACCCCAAAACTGGGAAAATATTTATACAAACGGTTGAAATGACCTTTTTTTTTGTTTTGCTCGTCAAAGGTAAACTCCACCCACTTTTCAACTCAAATGTTGATGTCTAGACATTTAAGAGGCCATTTGTGTAGAGCAGGCCCTGAAATATGAGGCAAAATGGCGTATACATAAATTTACAACTTTGGCCCTCTATCGGCCGTGATTCTCGTAAGCGGACACCACCCGTAAGCGGACACTTTCCCCGGACCCGAGGGTGTCCGCTTACGGGAGAGGGAGAGGTTCAACTGTACCTGAAAATTGAATAAAAGTAAATTAAATAAAAATAGATAATATGTAATTTTATAATTTATAAATACCGTGCTCTCAGTGAGAGTTAGGGTTACAGTTCAGGATCCACCGAAGGGGGAGGGGGCGCACTTTTCCAGTCCGGGTGGGCGTGGTTGTTAAGTTTTTCCTGACGAGCAAACAAATAACAAAAAGGTATTTTATTTCTCCATTTTCGGTGCTCTGGTACGTATTTCAGTCGTGTTCGTATTTTTGGTTTTAATGGTCAATTTTTGACCCAGCGCACCTAATATAAGGTGGGGGCGCAACTACGTTTTGGCCATATTAAGGGGAAGGCGCGCGCGCCGGTTGCGCCCCCACCTAAATCCGCCCCTGCAGTGGGGTGCTCAGGTGCTCGAGCACCCCCTTCGGACACAACAAATACTAAAATTACGATACAAATTTGAAAATATGGGCGAACAACCCCTTCAAGATAGAAATGTGCATCCCTTCAGTCGAGGACTATAAACTGTGACGAAAAACACCAAAAAAAATCATAAATTCACTATAAAGAGCGTCGCAATTAGGTAAAAATATGGGGAGAAAAGCTTTTTTTTTGCATGTCAACTAACCCTGTTTTTGAGCACCCCCTTCGTAAATTCCTGGATACGCCCTGACTCTTCAATTTTTCGACTTCTTTTCTACATAGAGGCTTTTATGAAGTGAAATGAATTACTGTATCACCACAGTATTTGAATGAAGCAATAATTACCGTCGGGCAAAATATTTCACTTAGTTAACAACTTCACTTGTTACCCGGTAAGAATGCAGTTTAAACATCCAACTTTCATGCTACCTTAACAATTTTCAGGGAGGCCTATATGATCAACCGATAAGCAATTTTCAAAGCAGTTTTCTCAAAACTGACATTTTTATGAGGGTGTCCATCCAGCCGAAGCTGATCAGTAAGGACCCTCAGAGCATAATTATACAAAATAAATATAGGCCTAATATAAACAAATGCAAACAAATGCAATATACAAAGATATACACATAGGCCTACATACATAAAATATGAGAAAATAAACAGCAAAATAATTTGAAAGCGGCACAAATAATATTGTAAGATGAAAATAAAAAAAGGAGTAGTAATATGGAGCATTTCGGACTGTCCCTTGGTTGTGCACGCTAATCTTGGTGAACCTGTATCCGCCACAAATGCTTATACATTTTTTTCAACATTTATATTTCTTTTATTTTCATTGTTTGGAACTAAATAAAACGTCTGCCTTTAACTTTTGTATAGCGCCCGCTTGCCATTGTTATTTTTTTTTTGGACCTAGTTACCGTATCAGCCGGTTTACAATGTAAACATGTTAGAAACTAAGCATCCACTTTAAAAAATAGTTTAAATATTTTTACTATGAAAATTATGATTAGACATTCTCTTTATTAATTTTCACAAAAAGGCTAATGGTAATTTATTTTGACATACAATATACACAAAGTTATTCAGCTAAAATTGTGTTTTTATTTAAAATTCTAAATGCGCATTGATTTTTAAACGTCCCAGAAGTCACGAACTTAAATTAATGGTCGACCGAACTTAGACAAACTTTCTGGAGAGGACTTTCTTAGACATAAAATCAAGTGTAGATTGTGGAATATGGACGCAAATACGAATAACGAACCGTAGAGAAATGAATGTTGTTCACAAGAAACCAACATATTCTGGTTATAATGTTAACAAAATCACATGGAAGGAAGAAACTTTATCGTCGAGGCCAAGGCCCCATCGTACTCAAGGACTGCACATGAGCAGAGTGCGGTCTTCCACGAAGCATACTGGTGCGGCGGAGGGGCCTAGGCCTAGTAGTAGTAGGAATGCTGACTTAAAACCTAAACCTCCAGTGAGACAGACACCAACGCAAGCAGCGAATAATAAAGAACAATTACAGAATGAACAACGAACTGTTATTCGTTCAAGGGCTCGACGCCGTAGGCATTGGGAGGTAGGTGTTGGGACGTTAACATTAATTATTAATTTTAGAAATGTTTGGGTTATCTTTAATTTAAATAGTAATAAATCTACTTAATCGCCAGGTACATACGTTCATATACATTATTCTTTCATGTTAAGAGTTCAATGCCGAATATTCATGAGTGTTATTTAAAGGAAGTTAATAAATGCTGTATTAAATTAAATAAAAATATAACATTCCCTGTTAAATTAACTCATTAAATTAAAACATTTATAGCAACCTTGAAAAGGTTAGTTTACGTTTTAATTTGCGTAGTGATCTGTGCAAGTTAGGCATGTTCATTTATTTGTTGGACATGCTATCGTTCAGTGTTGAAGTTCAAATAAAGCGGTCTATGCAAAGACAATTTTATAACAACAGTTGAAGTGGGGGAATGACTTTAGTATGCCCACCTATCTGGTAAATACCTATTTTGGAAATTTAAAACCACAATAATATATAGTCAAAGATTGGTTATAACAATTTGCCAAGGAGGTCTTGAGCCTTTCAAATCCTGAGTCCTGAACATGCATCTTTTGTTTTTTTTTTCCAATTTGAAAAATAATGTAAGGCCCCCCCCCCCCCCATAAAAATAATTATTACTTTATCACCCTACCAAAGCATAACAACTGAGGGCGGGAGATTTTTTTTAACCAACCGACCCTCCAATGATAGTGATCTCACGTTGGGGTACTAGATCGTCCATCATTACTTTAGACTCGCACAAAAACAATGCAGACACCAGTGCATCAGCATGCAGCGAATATTGATCATTGTAAGCCTATTCCTAGTTGTATACATCGATCATATTAAGAAAATTAACAAGAAAATCCAAAGCATTTCAAGTGAATATACAGAAAAAAATGATCGTTTGAATAGTAAAATGAGTAAAAAAAAATCGGGATTTCCCAAAAAGTGATGTGAGCAGGGATGATAAACTATAATTTTTTATGTTGCCTAATACATTCAAATAGCCATCACCAGCCATCTTTTAGGTCAGTCGATTTTTTGTGATTTCTAAAAAGTTCAGTTTGGAATGAATCAACATAGACAGATTTTAGAGGAACCTCAACAGGTTTAAGGCCTGAAATTGACCTGAAATATTATCTGTATCAGTTTGACAAAGGACTGGTATTTGTAATGTGACCACATACAGAACCTCAAGTCATATTAATCGAAAAATGCATTTTTTTTGCTTGTCCCACCCGGACCTAGGAAAGTATGTCCCCCTTTTGCTGGATCCTGGATCCTCTTGTCACCTGGTTTATTGTTAACTACGAATGGTTGAAACCGAGGTCTTTCTCGCTTGGCTCGGTGCTGCCAGTGTTTTTGTTATGAAATTCGCTTGTCACTGACTGCAGAGTATGCCTAGGCATTGTTGTTTTTTTATGATGTGATTCAAAAACAAATAAATTAAAAGAAGAAAATATGGATGGATGTATTCCCTGTCCATTACGAAAGATTTCTGATTTAGTTCTACTTCTTACGATACTGAAAATTCACGCATTTTCGACATAAACTTCCGTGATGACTGACGAAATAAACAAACACATGGTGTCACTGAAACTGCGAGAACTGACGAAGTAAACAAAACACATGGTGTCATTGAAACAGCGAGAACATCGCACTTTTCTCCGATGCATGTCAGTTCAAAATTATTGATAACATTGCAAGACTGTTAAGAAATCGATGTCAAAATCGTCCAGACTTCCTGTCTCGTAGTAGCTAGAAATCATGCAAGTTTATAGGTATTTTTCATCCATATTCATTTTCTTCCGCGTTAGAAAATAAATGCTAATTTAGCTGCATAAACATGCATAAACGAACTCGCGTTGACAGCGTTAGTTCCGATTTAGCGTTAGACGCGTCGGTAACGTTTAAAAATATTTTGGATACACTCCCTAATGTTTTGGGGAACAGTAATAACATTTTAGCAGTGACAATACATGTTAGAAGCTATCATTTTATAACAGTCAAGGTGTTGAGCTTATTTAATTTAAAGGATATTTTTATAAGGAGCTTGTGATAGTCGAGTGAGCTTGTGATAGTTAAGTGGTTAGGACAGCCGATGAACCAGGTTCAATTCCCGGCGAAGACGGCTCTCAGTTCACTAAGCTGTGAATGAGTACCTTGTTGAAATATACCAGGAGAGGTTAAAAAAGGTGGCGTGGAAAGGAAGTGGCCACCCTACCACACAATGCCGAGGCTTAGTACAATGAGCTCCTAACAGCTCATTCCCCTACGTTCAGCATTGAATATGGGACTTACCTTTACCTTTTGTACACATATTTCAGAAGGGTAGATACAAACATTAGTAGGACGACCACAAGTAAATCTCCAGGAATTATGTTTTTTTTTTCAACTTGGGATGTGTGAGCCTATTTGTTTTCATGTTCCATTTTGATTTGATTTATTCGGTGCTGTGAGACACCAAGGGTTCCCCACGAAATTCCGAGGACTTGCCATAATTCTAATGGGGTCCTTCTGGTGATGATTGGCCAGTACGCCAAGAGAAAATCCCCTACTCCGAAGAGTGCACTGCATTCTTTAATGTGCAAATGAGCCATGTTGTACACTGGAACCAATGGATTTAATGTCTCATCCAAAAGTCAGTGAGCTATTAACTTGAATTCCGACCCTCCAGCCGAAACACAAGCAGAGTGGTGTAGTGTTTAATCAAACATGGACCAGCAAGTCTCCACAGTTCAGTACACAGCACAGTGATTGCTATCTAAACCTACTCAGCTAAGTGGCACTCACATTGAGCATAGAATGCCATCCCCTTGCGTCACTGCCCTATGTTTAGTGACAAATACTACAGCAGGCCTCGAATTTGGGCTTTGTAGGGGCAAGGCCATTTTTGGCCTTGCAACTAGCAAAAACCGGGCATTTTGTATTACTTGTATCCTCACGCATACTAAGATTAAGGGGCACAGAGGCCATAGTGGCCTTAATGATGGTCAATTTTTTAAGGCACTGAGACCAATTGGGAGGGTAACAGAGGCAAATGGCCTTGGTGCTTTGGTTAAATTCGAGTCCTGCTACAAGTATGAGGCTAGTCTTGGCAAACCCACCGAGTTTTCGCACAGGAAGTTATTGACAAATAAGCAAATAAACAACAGGAAATACAGTATATACAAAGAAAATTTGTGTATATTTTGTTCAATAACTTCAGTTATACATGTCTGATTTTGATAATTGACCCCTCATTTTAAAGCTTACGAAAAGTCTAATATGGTTTTAACAATAACTCAATTTTCAATTTTCCTACAACTTGGTGCTTTTGCCGTGTCATGCCTCATATATGGTTTTATAAACTGCTAGTTCAAATTCTATTAAGAAAAAAATAAAAAAACAACCAAATGACATCAAAGAACTAGATGATCAAAAAAATATTAATGTAATAAATTTTTTCTCTTTATTTTTAGGCGTCTCCATTTCTCAGTGTTAATACAGTTTCACCAGACAAAGCTATTATAGGTAAGAAATGCAAATTTTTAAAATCATACTACTGTACTACAAACATGAGGATTTGTTTTAGGACAAATACAGTCTAAAGCCCGACACTCAATGCATTGTGCGACTGTCGAACAACAGTCGCACGACTAAACAGTCGCTCCCAGTGTGTGTGGTTGTCAGACAGGATGTCAGTCTTCTACTCGTAGGCGATGTTTTTTATAGTGATTATTTCAAAATATTGATTGAAGCAACTGTGAAGTTCAGTAATGTTTTGGAGAACAGTACTAGCACATTTTTAACCATGACAATACATACTATCACTCCATAACAGTCAAGGTGTTGAGCTTATAAGTGTATTTGTACACACATTACAGAAAAGGCAGACATTACAAACAGTGGTAGGATGATCACCAATTACGAGGTCGGTGGTTTGAGACTCACTATGGTCGACTGTGTTCCTACAGTAGGCAAGACACTTTATCCACGTTGCCTCTCTCCACCCAGGAGTATAAGTGGGTACCTGGGAGGTATAAATGCCATATGCGCTGATTACGGCTGCAACATTATGGAATGGATTGTATTCTATAGGTGTTTGCCCCGATGACTGGGGGTAATAATTGTGAAGCGCTTAGAGGCCTTGGTAATAAGCGCTACATAAATGTCACATATTATTATTATAAAACCTCTAGGAATTTTGTTTTTACCACTTGGGACCTCTGAATAATATCATTGTCTTAGTAATAAACAGGACAGTTTACAAACAAAATTATTATTGATTTTTATTTCTGTAAGATGATGATCCTGAACCTTCATCAGGCACTAGCAGTGGATGTAGGAAATCGACTGGACCATTACAAAATCAGCGGAAGATATCGGGCAGAAACCGAACAAGTGAACTACGGTCCCATACACCCCAAAAGAGCCAGTTGCGGTCATGTACACCACAAAAGGGCCAGTTACGTTCTAATACACCGCAAAAAGGCCAGTTGCGTTCACGTACACCACATTCAGGTCAACTGCGTTCCCGTACACCCAAGCTGCAATCTAGATGCTCATCGAGGGCTACACCATTTGATTTCTATTCATTTTACACTCACAAGTAAGGAATTTCCTCAGTATTTAGTTTCTTTGTTCTACTTGTGCATATAGCTACAATCAACTTCTAGAAAACCAAAGTGCAGGTTAAAATATACATGGCATATTCTGGAATTGGGAGTGCTCAACCCCATCATTTTCCCTATTTTATAATTTACCAAAACCAGAAAATATAATTAGCCCAAAGGGTTGTTCTGTTTTGGGAGTATTGACCCATTTTTCCAATCATGAACCAAGTAAAGTGGATGCTTCTTTTTTATATGAATTTTGCAAACCACTATGGAGGAATTGTTCTTGAAGTCTTTTTGGAATTAACTTGAGCTTGTTTTGGGGTTTCCAGTTTTTATGCTTTTACCTAACTTGAATTTAGTACAGTACACTTAGAATTTGGGTACACTTAATACCATGAACAATCCCAAAACTCACCACTTTGCAGGGGAATGGACCTGGAGCATGGCCAGGTTTGAACTAAAGACCTTGGAATTGAAGACAAGCATAATAACCACCAAGTTTCAACCATTACAAATAACAGAAGAAATATGCAACATTGTATTTACTAATATTCTGTACTGTCTGGTTCTTCTTCTGTTTGTTTTTAAACTATATGAAAGCGATGTGGAAAGATTTAAATTATTATTTATAGATCAGAGCTGTATTTACCATACTATCCCTGGTGTAAGCCCACTACATTCGACATGAAATGTTAAGTGTGTGATATAGACCTATACCCTGGTATAACCCCACTAACTATGAAATGCAATCACAATCAATTTTTGGATGGGTTTATACCTAGGTCTTGATAATCTTTTGAGAATCTCATTGTACTGCATGTATAACACGTCTCAAATGATGGGTTGGCTTACCCGAGTTAGTATGGTACACTATAATTATATATTTTGCTATTATTGTGTAAAATAAATAGCAACATAACAATGCACCCATTCTAATGCTTAAAATTCAGTATCTGCTGTGTGTTTGTCAAGCACGAATGAGATTTCTGCCTAGCATATTATTTTATTTGCTTTCCAAACCATGCATTTGACTGATTTAAGTGAATCACCATAGTAACACAAACGATTAAATAGCATTCTATACAAACATACACAATAGACCCATACGGGAGAACTAAGGGACAACCTTCAAGGTCTATAAATGAGGCAAATCATGGCAAAACAATCAAGTCGCACAGGAAGTTATTGAGAAATTAGCAAATAAACAACAGTAAATATAAACAAATACAAAGGAAATTTTGTCTATTTTGTTCCATAACGTTGGTTATAGATGTCTGATTTTGACAATTGACCCCTCATTTTGAAGCTTACAAGTGCCATATGGTTGCAGTTTAACTCCATTTTCCAATTTTGCGACAAATTGGTGGTTTTGCCATGCCTTGCCCCAAATGTAGTCCTTTTATCTACATTAAAAAAATAGCTCTTTTAAGCACAATCAGATGTTGCAACCATAATGAATTGTCCACCTTTAAACTGACCATTCACACTGCCCATTTTGTTCATTTTTTCCTAATAGTTCAGTTTTAAAGAAATAGTCAACAAGCCTTGATTTTTATTTTTGTTTAGACTAGTCAACTGGGAAAGTTGACTTTACATTTCATATAGGCCACAAGCAATTCAAATAGCCAAGGTCTGTGGTGACTTAATCTACAATGTGTAAAGATGACTGCTTGACACTTGTATCCACTAGCCAACTGGGCTAGTAAAAATGCAGTTTTCACTAGCCATTGTCCACTGGGATAGTAAAAATTTGAGCCCTGGTCAATATTCATGGGTGTCATTTTGAAAATGAATAAAATGTGGAGATTACCTATAGGCAAAGGGATTCATTTCAGTGGTGGGGAGGGGAAATGAAGTCATTGTTTTTTTTTTTTCAATTGGGACTGACTGTTAATGATATATTGGCCTTTGGTTTAAAATGACGCTACTGAATTATTAAGTGTCTACTTTAAATGCACAGTATTGATATTTGAGCATTAAACTAGATCTGATTTAACATAAAAAATTGTCTACTGGAGGGCCAGTTTTGCGAAACTGTAATAAAATTGCCCGTCGGGGAGAAATTGAAGGGTTCGTTGGGGGCTTTATAGGATAACGACACGGCGCAGACGAAGCCCAAACACTAAAACAGCCTAAAAAGGCAGCAAAACAGCTAATAAGGTTTTTTTTTTTTGCTCGTCAGACTGAAAACTGGGGACAACCCGTCGGGGGTCCGTGCCCCCCCCCTGTCGGGGGCATTGCCCTGCTGTCGGGGAATTCCTGGCGCCGCCACTGGGTGCATACATATACATCAGAATATTTTTTTTTCTTGGTAGCGAATTTTTGTTTTTTACTTATTAATAATCTAAATACGTACTGAATAATAGTAATTCGCGTATACAAAATAAAATGATTGTTAATATAATAATTTTTAAAAGGGGAAGGAATTCTACTTTTGGTTTAAAAAAAATAGTGTAATCAGTTAGCAGAAGGCAATTTTAACAATGTTTGAAGTTCCCATGGAAACCTAATAACAAGCATGCCATCATTCACCTACAGGTCTAGCAGGAGCGGACGACCACATGGTGGTAACCGTGGCAACTGGATGCATCAGTTAGTTCACAGTTTAAGCTCAAGATTGTTCACATGAAGGGTTTGCAGTGGGTTTTTAAAGCTGTATTGCTTCTTTAGAAATGACCAAGAAATGTTGTAACGGTAACAATTATTAAAAAACATAATGATGTTATCGAAAAGAAATGATGTAAACAAATAATTAAAATCAAAATAACGGTACCAAACATATGCGGTTATGTGCCCGTCTTTATGTATAAGCCCAACCTTACTTTTGATTTGTTTTAACACAAAATGAGCCTATCTGAAATAAGATCCGAGTGCAATAATCAATTATTTTGCAACAAAATCCATAATTTTTCAAGGCCAATTGTACATTTGACAGCTCAAATAACATTGTTAAATAGACATTTAACTCATTCACACCAGCCCCCACTCACAAAGTGATTTCAATGAAATGGGATTATAATTCCCCCTTGAACATGGAATTCATGTTCAAGGGGGAAATTAAATTCCAGGGGGAGGGCTTATACCTGGGTCAGTGTGGTAATTGATAAATAAAAGTTATTACATTTTCTTTATTTTGAATCTTTTTTTTCTTTTTAGCAAATTGTATCAATTTTATTTTCTTGGTCATTTCTATGGAACAATTCTTCATTCTGGAAATGCTATTAACAGCACGGTTTTTGTTAATTACTAAATTCTAACTTTCTTTCCTTCTTAGACTAGGCACAAAAAATGAAAATCATGATGCAAGGGGCAAGTCATGCTCAAATTGGGCAACACACATTTTTAGGG
>JAOTQE010016810.1:0-10821 GCA_025631205.1 Nesometra sesokonis | reverse complement strand
TTTTTTAGGGAAGTCCGGGGGCATGTTCTAGGATTTGCTTCGCAGCATTCACTTACAATTTGTAATTACTAGTATAATACGTTGTTTTACTGGAAGCGGTGGAGTTAAAGTAGAACACAATAGTGGCATAGAGAAATTTCAATAAGGTCTATTGGTTTCCATGTTCAAAGTCAATAATAGAAATGTTGGTAAGCTCGGAAAGCGTAAACATTTCGTTGATGAGCCAAAACAGGTAATGTTAAATTTTATTTTGATGATCCATTAAAGTTAATGTAAACTTACCTGGCTATGTGAACTTTCGATTGTTAACAATAGCCAATCATTATACTTCCTACAAGTCTGTATTTACATTTCAATTGTTTAATGAAGTGCGCCACTAGCGGATGATTTGAAGTTTTGTCGACGTGAATGAGCCGTGACAATCAAACAACAGTTCAGGTATCACAATCCATCTACTACGGAACGCGGTTGTTATTTGAAGATTTTTTTTAACACGAATTAATCCCAAATCGACGTCTTTAACCAAGATTACCCAATCATGAATGGTGACATGTACTGAAGTGAAACTTCTCTGTCATAGATAATACATTATTGGTAGGTCATGTTTTGAACATCAGATAGCCTATAGTGACTAATTCTGGGCTCCACTCGGTCTTAAAAAAACATTTCGGGTTGTACAAAAGTATTGTAATAGTAACGATCCTTGTACTATTTGAAACACTTCGTTTCCGATTGAACAATAGTATCATAATAAGAACAACAGGCCATGTAAAAACTTTGTTAAGCAGACTTGACGTTTATTTGAGTTAGGTTTTGTTCCCATACCAATACCAACATCCATTGAATTTTTATTTCACCGATGCCTATCGACTTGAAAAAGAAAATGACTTGCTTGTCCTCGACATTATTACTGGTGTACCTGATAATTCTCTGTTCTTCCATCACCAGGTAAGACAATTCTTGTCAGCCGACACAACAGATTCATTAACATTTCTTACGTGGCCTATCAATCGATTCTTCTTAAAAATTGGCAAATTTTGTGAATTAATAATAATAATGGTGAATATTTACATACGCGTCTTTGTCCGTCTAGAAGATTCTCATGGCGCTGTGGACCAGATGTTACACATTCTTATGGCTTTCTACTCCCATAAGAGTCACGTCATGTCATGCAGCAAGTACTGGGTCGTACGGTACTTGTGATATTTCGGGTTTCCACGATAAATGTAATTTAATTAGATTTAGCGCCTTACACCGTAGTCTCAAGGCGCTATGGACCAGATGTTAACACATTCCTATGAATCTACGCCCCTAAGAGTCACGTCATGTCGTCCTGGCAGCTGCTACTCAGCGCCGATACTTCTGTCCACGACAGGGATTTTGTATAGTCCAGTACACCGGGGTAACCCCCTACTCGTCTCGAAAGATGTACTGGGTTCTTTATAGTGCGCATGAGCCGTATGTGTATACACTGAGCCTACGGTTTATAGTCCTTATCCGAGAAGACTTGTTCCACCACCAGGACTACGGTGCGAGCGGGCCTCGAACCCATGCTGTTGTTATTGCTATGGCTCACGGTTCCCTGCCTTAACCGCTCGGCCACACAACTCGCACAATAGGGGTCTTGCAAGGACCAGTAGGGGTCTTGCAAGGACCAGTATACCAGGTTAACCCCCTCTCGTCTCGAAATGTGTGCTGATTTGTATGGCCGAGCGGTTAATGCAGGGGAACCGTGAACCATAGCAATAACGGCATGGGTTCGAGACCCACTCGCATCATGGTTCTGGTGCTGGAACATGTCTACTCGGATAAGGACTATAAACCGTAGGCCCATGTGTATACATACGGCTCGTGTGCACTATAAAGAACCCAGTACATCTTTCGAGACGAGTAGCGGGTTACCCCGGTGTACTGGCCCATACATCCCCTGCCGTGGGAAGATGAATGAGCACCTGTACCGGGCAGCAGGACATGACGTGACCTTTAGGGTCGTAGAAAGTCATGTTTAACATCTGGTCCATAGCGCCTTGAGCTCTACTGTATAAGGCGCTATAATCGAACTACATTACATTATGGGTTCTTTAAGGTGCCCGTGAGCTGTTTGTGTACACTGGGCCTACGGTATACGAGAAAACTTGTTCCACCACCAGAACCATGGTGCGAGCAGGCCTCGAACCCGTGCTGATGTTTTTGCTATGGTTCACGGTTTCTCGCACAATAATAATGAGTAACCCCTCCCCACACCCCTTTCACTTGCACATTTCGGACCTCGCCACAATTTGCACTGATGTTCACTCTCAATTGTCTACATTTCAAACAGATCTGCGCTTGAGTCGTCAGATTGAAATTGTATTTTCCATGTTTGTATCTGGTGCAATGTTCCCTTTCTCCCAATATCTTAGGCTGGCCAAGACATTTTTTATTTAATACATTGTTAAGTTAAATTAGTCGAATCTTTTAAAATTCATTCTTTTATTTTCGAAATATTTTTATCTTTTGAAGGTAGTTAATTATGTTACATTAAATGAATAAATTGAAATAATTAATTTAAGTTACGTCGTATGTATCAATAAAAATGTCACCTCCTCACCTCAGCGCCTGATAGGCCTTCAATAATTGTGGAGCTGATAAAGTAGTGTTATTTTACATCATAGAAAAATGACGTAAACTTAACCCTACTTAATGAACCTCAATTCTGAGTTGAAATGGACTTGTTAATTGGCTCGAATGGGTTACTTGTGTACACATTCGACAGCAAATTGTGTTAGTGCGCATCCAATGTCGTAAGCATCCATGGAATTATTCTTACGACTCGTCGTAAGAATAGCCACTGCCTATTTTGAACACATTTATCAACTTACAAAATTATTTGTTTGTTTGCCTGCCTGCCTGCCTGCCTGCCTGCCTGCCTGCCTGTCATGCCTGCCCGCCCGTCCGCCCGCCCGCCTGCCATTCATTTATTCATCTATTTATTTATTTGTTTATTGAATTTATCTTTCCCCTCTTATATTTTTTGTATTGCCCAATACATGACTGTTGTCTTCTCGGGATGTTGCCTTCTTACATTGCTCCATCTTTTGTATTTTTTTGTCTTATTTTACCACTTATTTGTATATATTATGTGCTTTGAAGGAAACTAAATGTCCTATTAAAATTGAAAAACGTGATGTTGTAATTCCTAAAGTTGCGAAACGTCGTTATAGGCCTATTTGTTTACTATCGTTAACTCATAAGATGTATGTAAGAATAAATTTATATTATTGTTTTTTATTTACTGCAGTGTTCTTGGAAAACCCAGGGAGCTTCAGGCCCCAACAGATGTAGTAGCTGAGACAATCTCGCCCTTCAGCATCCGAGTTTCATGGAAGGACCTAAACCAACTTCGTGGAAACAAGACCTACACCATCATTTATACAGTGGTCCCAGAGAAGACAGAGCCACTTGAAGAGTAAGATCTAAAACTTCTTTTATTATAAACTCGAGTGAATTCCAAGAGTACATATATCGGCCAACACCATAATCCACTCTATAAACCTGACCTTTGACCTTTCTCGTTAAAAATCACCTTGGTCTTTGACCTTAACCCTTCAAAATTTAATCAACTTGAGATCTTTAGTCAAGGAACATTGTTACCAAGTTTCGAGAGTTGTTCAGTTATCAAGTTCCCGTATCTATAATCATGATGTTATGGCAAAACCTATCCATTAAATGAATTTTCCCTAATAAGATAAACATACGGTACTACTATATATTTTGACTGGAATAGAATGATATCGATCTAATGATGGTCTCGTAAGTTTCCGTATATAGACCTATGAAGATGCTAAAGTTGAACAATTTTGAAAAGACGTCATTAATTGACTGAACTTGCGCATTAGTTACTTAACGCATGCTTCGAATTATTTTTGTGCGATTTAAAGAGCATTCCAGACGTTTCCCGGTGGTTGGTTTCTCAATTTCTTTTTCTTCATATGCTTTCGCTTTCTATTGTTTCTTGTTGCTACTCATTCTTGTTTGTATCTGCCCCTATAGGGTGGCGCGAAAAATTGTAATTATTGACAACTTCAACCCAGCTGAGAAGTACAACCTAAACGTTTGTTTTATTTGCTTCTATTTGTAGTGCTCTGTGCACTATAAACATTTTCTTATTGAATACAAATATCACGTTTTATGTTTCGTCTTATAAAGATTAGCGAGGTTTCGCAAACTTACGAAATACAAAAACGAAAACGGATACGTTACACATCAATTTTTGAAAGGTGCTAAATGTGTTTAAAAATATATTAAATTTTCCACCTACGAATCGTTGATGATCGTCCTATATTGAAACTTTGACAAAATTTTAAGGTGTTCTATTCAAACGTTACAAGAATTTATGACGTATCCGTATTCCGTAAATTTGCGAAACCTCAATATTATCATTTAAGCCTAATATTTATATTGTATCTAATCCGTAGCAACCAGAAGACAAATGTAGTGAACAAAGAGTTTTTATTGATAGAAAATCTTCAGCCAAAGACTACGTATGCATTTGCGGTAATGGTCTCCAAGCGGAAGTCAAAGAGCCCGTATAGCTCCTCTGTGATGAATTTTACCGTTGGTTTTTTAGAGTGGAGGAAAGCTCTGGAATGTAAGATTTAATTATAGTTATTTTAATTTAAATTATTATTATAATTTTTAAACAAATGTTAAAAAATACACGTGTTTCTTGAATTATTGTCAGAAAGTAAGATTACGGGATGGCGCCATGAATCTGAGTTGGGAAGGGTTGGGGTTGGGAGGATATTTTGGTAAACAAGTTTGTTTTAATAGGCCTACTTAAAAACATTTATATTGCGCCAATTTGAACTTTATCATCAAAGGCGCAGAGTGGACTAGATCTAATACATTCGATAACTTTCTTCTCCCCTAAAGGGTTACGAGCGTATGAACCAGTACACCGGGGTAACCCCCTACTCGTCTCGAAAGGTGTACTGGGTTATTTACAGTGCACAGTGGCCGTTTGTGTACACTGGGCCTACGATTTATAGTCCTTCCGAAAAGACTTGTTTCACCACCAGAACTATTGAGCAAGCCTCGAACCCGTGATGTTGTTATGCTAATGGTTCACGGTTCCCCTGCTTTAAGATATAGATTTAACTTAAAACAAAACAACAAAATCTGCACCAATTATTGCAACTCCAAAAATTTTGCATATTTCAAGCGTTGACGTTGCAATTAGCGGGTTTTGTTGTCAATATTGGGGCCGATAAATGCCCACTTCCTTAAATCCGTTCATCGTTCATTAAGTTATTTTATATTGTTAAATCATTGGTATTTTAAACCTATTTATTTTTATTACAGCTCCTGTACTCTTGCGTGTGGTTGGAGTTTCAGACGATGAAGTGAGGGTTATCGCACGGAAAACAGATTACTGTACGTAATTCATAGGGAAATATTATACACAGTCCTACCATAGCTCCATGGTCCTACTGAATCACGAGTCACTTTTAGTTCAGAGTGGTTAAATTTACAGTCGAACTTCTTATTTACGGACTTCTCATTTACAAACCTTCTATTTCACAAACAGTATTTATTCAATGACCTCACTAAAAATAGCCAATGATAATCATCCGATAATTTTCATTGTATTTCCTTTTGCATATTTTTCTCCTCTCCATTTAAACATGTATTAAGAACTAAGAAAACAAAATAGAGGCAAGTGTTATGGAGCTGTTTTCATGAACCTTCTCATGTACGAATTTTCGCATTTACAAACATCTTCCAGTCCAAGAGGTGTGTAAATAATATCGACTGTAGTATGTTACAGGGGCGGATTCAGGATCGTGTGAAAGAGGGGAGCACTATTCCGAAGAGGTGCGCGTGTCATCGGTTTTACATTTGATAAGCAAAAATAAAAAAAAAACGTTTTTATGTTTTGTTTTACTATTATCAGTTATGGTTGCTTAACACTTATCTGTATTGTAGTTTTAGGGACATATTAAGAGGGGCGCACATAAATTTTTGACAATATTAAAGAGGGCGCGTGCCGGGTGTACCCCCTATAGTAGCCCCTCGAAACCCACCCCTGTGTTGTAGTATTCAATTATGCTGCATCACTAGGGTAGATAAGTTGTAAGTATTTAAATAAATTGGTATGCTGAGATCGGTCAATATGTAGCTAAGTTCAATAAAAAAAACCACCAAGTTTTTGCACAGGAAGTTATTGAGAAATAAGCAAATAAACAACAGGAACTATAAACAAATAGAAAGGAAATTATTGTCTATGTTGTTCCATACATTGTGATAATTAACCCCTCATTCTAAAGCTTACACAAAGTGTAATCTGGTTTTAATATTAACTCAATTTTTAAAATTTACGCCAACTTGGTGATTTTCCGTGAATTGTCCCATTTAATTGGGTTAAGTTTTGTTACAGTAAAGTTGCTTTTTATGAAAAAGATTTGGTTATAATAAATTAATAAATTATTCTTAAAATTGATTTAGTTGAGTTCAAATAGAATAATTTGGCTTTATTAATATTGTGAAATTGGGTTCAAAATTATTAAATATTAATAAATATTTATGGATATCCACAAATTGGGTGATTTTGTATAGTCATAAATCGAGTTGATTTATGGATATCCAAAATTATTTATGGATATCTATAAATCATTTGGTTTAGGGATGCCCAACGTTTTATTTATTAACTTTAACAGAGTAGGCCCAAGTCAGTGGCGTATCGAGGCTGTGGCGGTTGAGATGCTTAAGTGCTCCAGAGATAAAAAAAAAGTCTAGAAATATGAAGATTGGCGTCTCGAGCACCAACCTCCCACCCCTTTCAGAGTTGTGGGAGGATGTCAGGGGAAAGTTTAATTTTCGAAATCCGATTGTTATTGAGCACCAAGGTTGCCCAATTCCTGAATACACTTCGGTTACTCTGAAACACTCGCCTGTCTCACAGGCCTTACGGTCGGGTGTATTCACTTTTATTGCTAGATCCGTTTAAGACGCTATTAACGTCCCATACTCACTTATTTTAGTTTAGCCGTAAACTAAAATAAGTGAGTAATAAAATAAGTGAGTATGGGATGTCAATAGCGCCTTAAACGGAATCAAGCAATAAACGTAAATAAACCAGATCGTAAGGCCTGTGAGACAGGCTAGCATAATGCGTGAGTCTCACACATTTGGACCTATGCCTAATTGTTCTCGCATATTAGCAGAATTCTCAGGCATAGTCATGCAAGTTTTCCACACATTATATATAGAGAAAAATACGGTAAAAATGGCCGCCAAAGCAGTGGTAATTTGGACGGAAACTGGCGTTTTTTGCCTTACCAAGTCCAAGTCGAAGAAAAATTTTCCAGCACCGGCGGCGGGGAATGTTTCACGCATTGGCGCCAAAAAAGTTGGCAGGTATACTCTGTAAATGCAGGTTAGAACGTCTTCAAAAGTGATTTGCTTTTTGCATCTTATAAAACCTTGTTTCATAGATTACAATGCTTACTATACCACAAACAAAACGTTGCCAATTGAAGAGTGGACAAAGACACCAGATATACAAATCCGGCTACCTGATCCAGCGGCAAAATACTACTTTCGAGTTACTCGCCAGGTGTTTACAAAGGAAAGTCCGCCCTCTAACATTGTCTCCTATCCAGGAGGTAAGATATTCAAATTAATTTTTTGAAGCGACTTTTTGTTATCTTTATTATTATATATTTAAACTATCTAGTGATGATAAGTTGGCTAGAGGTGTCCCTTTGCAAATATTTTCCGCTCGGTCAGACCCATAGCAAAATCCTATATCCGCCACGGAAATAATTTCCTTGAAATATCCCAGTATCTATTGCCTCACTCGCGGTACACTGTCTTTTTAAAAGCAATCAATTTCTTATGGAAAGCTATTCTTTTTGGATGTTAGACTTTATTCTTGTCTCCAAATATCTTACTCAGCGAATAATAAGAAAACCTAATACATTTTGCACCAATTGCGTTTTTGGTGGCGTTTTACACCTTACTCCTTTGCTTATGGTAAATTACTCCGACGAATGAAAATGTGAACACCACTTGGGTAACACATTTCAGGCCCGTATGCGGGGTGTTGGTATGGACCCACTCCATCTTGTGGACCACCTAAACTTGGAAAATTTGACAATCGGCCGACGGTAGTTTTTTTTAGTGATTCAACAGAGAAATCAATAAAAATAAAAACCTCGGCCGACGAGTAGAAGTCATCGCGTGGCAACCACACATACACACACACACACAGGGAGCGACGGGTTACGACCGTCGCGACGCGTCGCATGATGTAGTGAGTGCCCGGCTTAACACAGGAACATGCAAGACGTGTGTCTCCTTTCTGAAAGCGACCTAAGATTTTGCATCATTCTTGTTTTATTTAGTTAATGACAGCGGTACTAAATCTAAGCATATACGCTAATATTAACACGAAACAAATAATAATAATAATAATAATAATAATAAAATGGTTTTCTTTTTTTAAATCAGATTGTGGTTTTGAAGCAACGGTAGATTCTCCTCCTTTTGGGGCAATCAGGCAATACATTAACGATTCTTTCGTTCGTTGCCGCTATCGATTTACGGCCCCGCCTAACAAACACGTCACAGTTGCCATAACTCGGTTGGACTTCTTACCACAAACCACCAACACGTCAATGCCAATAAAGGTCTTGGTTCGAGAGTCAATAATTGTTCAGACAATTTTTGGTGCGTATACAAGAAAGAGAAATATATTCTCCATATATAGTCAAGATGGATTGAATCTTCCAAAAATTGTCACTTCCAGACAACAGCAACTCAATATATTTTACACAGGACCTACTACTAAATCTGGAATCTTTCGAGTTTACTACCAATTACATTCAATAGGCGCCTCCATATACCTGAAACACAGGAACAAAAAAGTGTGGATTTTACCTAAACATTACCTAAACCAGAAGCACGAAATCCCAAAGAAAACTATGTGGAAGTTATCTAAACAATTTTTTACTAACTTATTTGCATCGTTGCCGCTATCAATTTTTAGTCTCTTCTAAAAAAAGGTCAAAGTTTAATCATAATTCGTTTTGTAACAAACCTCTATCTTCACAATGCCGATGAACTTAATTCGGAAGTTAGTCGTCATCAGACATTTGTTGGTACATCAGCTTAATAAAGAGAAACATGGTTGCCGTTTATACTAAAGAAGCATTTTATTTTCCAAACATTGTCACCTATAGACAACAGGAACTCAATATACAGGACCTAGTACTTATTCTGCCGGAATTTTGCTACCAATTTTACTCAATAGACGTCTTCACATACCAGAAACACGAGGTCCAAGCAGAACCTAATACTAAATCTGTCGTCCTTAACTTCGTTACCAATTTCATCAAAAGACGCCTTCACATACCTGAAACACAAGATCCCTAAAAATGTAATGTGGAAGTTACCTAAACATTTCTTTACTTTTTTGGGCATCGTGCCGCTATCGATTAATGAACACTCCCAACAAGAAGGTTACAGTTACAATAACTCGATTAGACTTTTTTGTACGGAACAGCAAACGCATTGCCACCAATGGGGTTCTTGAGTCTGGAATCAACAGGATGCATTTGCTGGTACATATGAAATAAAAAAAATGTTGTCGTCACTAAAAAACAATTAAGCTCCCAAACCCAGTAGTGTGTCCAGCAAAATATTGTCGGTTAAGTCATTATTATGTGTTCAGTCGTGTTGTTGGGTGATTTTGTGTTCGTGTGTGTTTATGTGTTTTTCCGTTCGAAGCATAACTTAAAAAGTAATTAACAGATCTTGATGAAATTTTTATTGAAGTTGGGAAATGACCGAAGGACCAATTGGTTAAATTTTGGTGAAAATTCATGGTCGTATGCGTCCGTGGGGTATTCGGAAAACACACGCTGTCCAGTCTACGGTCTGTAGTGGGGTTTCACACTACAATAATTTTTTAATAGAAGCAAATAATTAGCCAGATCGAGGTCAACTTTACTGTTACTTTCTACAAACTGGTCTTAGAATCGCTATCCTTATTGAAAACAGCAAATCGACGCTGTACTGTAAGTTTTTAATAAACACGAATAAATCAGCAAAGAAAGGACAGTGTGTATCAAAATTTTAAACGGCTAATGCTGCACCGCTGTCGGGTGCTTGTGGGAGATTTGCGCCCTACGAGTGCTTCTAGTTTACTTTGAAATTTGTTTGACCTTCTAAAATTCAGTTCCGTTGTCAACTGATAGTTAGCCGGGTGGGTAAAACTTTTAACTTGAAACCTGCAATAAGCCATTTCACTGTTTCAACTGCGTATGTGATGTGCGTTACCAAGGTCAAGTAATAAAACGACGCGCGGCTCTTATTGAAAGGAATATAATTGCCTCGCATCGTTTTATTACTTGACCTTAATCTGCACATGCGCAGTTGAAACCGTGAAATGGCTTATTAAATTCAAGCGCGTGTTCAAATCTCCTTCAGTACTGACATAATTTTATAAACAACCAAGCGCCCTCTAACTTTTCCGATCGTTATTTCCTTCTAAAACTCAGTCCCGTTGTCGAGGAGCAGTTTGCTGAGTGGGTGCAACGGTTAACTCGTAACTGTAATTAAATTCCAGCGGTTAAATTTTCCTCCAGGACTATTAAATTGTTTAACAATTTAATTGTTTCCTGGTTTAACCATAAAGCGAGGTCCTTTATTTAATTCTTTCCTAGTCAGATAGGTGTTTCTATAGTCGTTTTGCCGGATAATTAGCGAGGTTTCGCAAACTTACGAAATACGAAAACGAAAACGGATACGTCACACTTCAATTTTTGAAAGTTCCTA
>JAOTQE010016799.1:0-10821 GCA_025631205.1 Nesometra sesokonis | reverse complement strand
ATAAAAAAAACCCGTTACCATGGGGGAACTGACGAGTCTACAAGGGTATATCGCGAGCGTCCTTATGTCATTATTACCAGAAAAATATTTTCACAGCCGTACCTTTCTTAAGACTTTTTTTAGACCGTCGTAGACATGCATGTTATGCACAATTTCAAGTAGTAGTTTCTCCCCCGGACAGTGAAACTCATTAGAAGGTTAAAAGGTAAAAAAATCTTCATCAATGGCGTAGCATATACAGAAAAACAGTAAATATCATATTCATTTTGCAATTTTTTTAAATTTCAAATACGTCATATCAATGTTAAATTCATTGGTGTCTTATCCATGCACTTCAAACAAAAAATTTTAACCGCTATTATTAAAAACGAGTGACATTTAACGACGACAAGGATTCTCGCTACCAGAGTTATTGAGAGAGTTCCATAAGAGTTTTTGTCGTGAATATCGCCGCTAGGCGGCGTCCCGGGAACATTGCGTCTAGGCCTATGTATTATATTTTCTCCTATGTTGTGACTGTAATTATGGCCTATTTATTACACTGTAGCTGTTACACTAGGTAAAAGATTACAGACAAAATATTTAGCACAGAAAAGATCTTTCTATCGCTTATGAAGTGCACATTAACACCAACATACCATGAAGTTATACTTATTTTAAACCTCTCGGAAGTTCATTGAATATTCATATACATCCAGGCTTAAATGGAGCTATACTCTGGGACCACGTGGCTATTGTTTGTTCGCGTACAGCATGTATGTATTGTATGTGGTCACTCAACCGTAACAATTGTATGGTTTGTCCACATGAAGATGAGTTAAAAAAAGCAAGTTAGTGGCTACTGGTCACTGTTCCACAGAGTAAAAACACAATTTAGTGTGGACAATTTATCCATAGAGCACAGCGTGTTGCAGATCTACCTCTCATCATGGAGGAAATATGCTCTCAGTAACAAGTTGTAAACAGCCGGAAGTGATACCGTCCGCCGTTTCTGTTTAGGCTGCTCACGTAGTCTGATGTTGGTTGGCTCTCAAATTACCCCTTTCCATTCAAGATGAATCTGAGTTCAAGATTACAACGTCTTCGAGATAAATGTTACATCCAGTGGTTTTGACATGTTCGGCAACAGGGGAGGGGTCCTTTTTTGCTCACCGGATCTGCTGGCTGGAGGTGAGTATTGGATTAGAAGTGAAATGTTGCTCACTCAAAAAAAGTAGACAACTTTCGTAAATTTATACACTAGTATATTTTACCTGGATCTTTGAGAAAATTAATGGTCGAGTGTTTGAAAATAAAAAAAAAATGTGTAGAAAGTGAATTAAAATGTTATAGGCCTACATAATATTTACCAACTCGCACTAAAAAAAAAATCAATGCAGATTTGCCTTCAGTTTTTTTAATGTATAAATATTATTAATTGTAAAGTTTACGTTATTATATTACACAGGCCTACATTTGTTTTTTTTATATTATGAATGGCTCGGTCTGAAATAAAATTGAAATTGAATTGATTACGTTTTACATAACTTGGGTTATAAAGAGTTATAAAATCGATTGCGTTTAATGGCACCGACATTTAAACCTCTCTATGGAATTTTATAAGCCATGACAGCATACAAATCGTGAGTTATAGTATCTTTCTGTTGAGTGGAAAATTTAATAAAAAACGTATTGATTTGGTGAATGTTATAAAAGTGTTACCGACGTGATGAAAATTAAAATGCAGAATATTATATATCAATCAAATATGTTTTATTGATGTTTCAGCAAAGTCAACCTTACGATTTTCTAGTTCAACAGAGTTGATGTTCTGTTATACTATAGAAAGAGATTGGAAACCCTGTGTATTTCTCTTTGTTTCTAACATCCTGTGATATTAGCACTCAGGGGATCATTGTTATGTAAATGTGGTCACAGTAAGACGTTATACAACTACTTTTCGGGTACTGCACATGCTCTGTTACAATTTATTCCAACAGCGACAACCACTGAACATGCTCAGAGACAAGGTATTCCAAAGAAAGTCAAGTAGTAAAATACCAATAACACACCTCATATATTTTGCATCAAATTCTACCTTGATATGCACCCCGGCATTTTAAAATTAGTTTTATCTAACAGTTAAACTATTCAAAAGTGTAATCCCGTATTTTTTTATGGGCTAACAGAATATGTTATTTATTATCAACTTTTGCGGGTGAACTTTTTATAAATTATTAAACTTTTAATAATGTATAAATACCTCTGCCACAAAAGCGATAAAAAATCACACATCTTTTTTACCCCATAAAAAATACACCTAATGAATTTCAATTTTGAATAGTTAAATGTTAAATAAAACTGATTTTAAATTGCTAAGGTGCATAGTAAATGTATAATTTGGTGCGAACTTTATTGGATTTTTTATTTTACCATTTGATTTGGAATAAATCTTTACAGAGCATGTGCAGTTATTGTGTCAATTCCTCACTCTGACGACATTTACATAACAATGACTAGCTGAGTGCTGATATCAGAAATAAAGGGAAGTGCACAGTGATTCTAATCTCTCTCTATAGTAGTCTCAGGCTATAACCGCTGGTATTATTTTTAAATTGGAAGTAAGCCCGTAAGATATATTATCCCCCATGCTAAACGAGTGGGGGATAATATGCCTTTCCAGCTCCTCATATTTGGAACGTGCTCTCTGTTTATTTGCGAGAAGCGGAGTTGGTACCTATTTTCAATCGTCGTCTTAAGGCTTATCTGTTCAATGCGTAGATACTTTGTGTGTGTATTGTCAGTATTTTGATGAATGTTTTTAAGATAATTGTGAGTCGCTTTTTTTCTGTAGAGCGCAATGTATATATTGTGCAAACTCTATGGGATTTTCTTGGATTTTACCATTCGATTTGGAATAAATCTTAACAGAGCATGTGCAGTTATTGTGTCAATTCCTCATTCTGACCACATCTATATAACAATGACTAGCTGAGTGCTGATATCAGAAATAAAGGAAAATGCACAGTGATTCCAATCTCTCTTTATTGTAGTCTCAGCCTATAATCTCTGGTATTATTTTTAAATTCGGAAGTAAACCCGTAAGATATATTATCCCCATGCTAAAAGAGTGGGGGATAATATGCCTTTCCAGCTCTTCATATTTGGAACGTGCTCTCTGTTTATTTGCGAGAAGCGGAGTCGGTACCTATTTTCAATCGTCGTCTTAAGGCTTATCTGTTCAATGCGTAGATACTTTGTGTGTGTATTGTCAGTATTTTGATGAATGTTATTAAGAAAATTGTGAGGCGCTGTGTTCTCTGTATATATGTAATTATTGTGTAATAATAATAATACACACCAATAAAAACTGCTAAAATATTAAAACAAAATAGATCAGCTCTCAAGCACTAATAGTGGTCCAAAAATGAAACCGTAACACGGTACAAAAACAGGCATAAGGAATCAATAAAACCAACCTATTTGCAAGTAACAGACTACGTAAATTTATCTTCATATTCCACAACAAAATGTAAATTTTAAGTAGGCCTATTATAGAAATTCTGAATACTAACGAATTTAATGAGCATTTTCCTACCTTGTAAAGAAAACATCAATAGTGTAATATAAGTTTCCGGTTATAAATTATTGCTATTCTAGTAACCAGGGCCCGGATTTATTGATTAGCTTAGAAATGGTCTTAAATCCAAAACATCACAATGAGCCAACGTAAATTACCAAAGGCTGATGGTAATGTTTACATCTTAGGATCTTCTTAAATTTGGTCTTCTATCATCAACTTAAAATAGATTGAATATTGCATTATTAACTGTTTGCCTAAGGCTTTCCTATTATACTTAATGCTGAGCTTTTTGATTTAAGATCAAGTTAATATGATGTTTTGCCAAGCCAGTTTGATAAATCCATCCCCTGGTAATTAGTTACAATTAGTAGTGCGTTACGCGAGAAAGAAAATAGAGTGCGCAAGTTATAGACTGTCAATGCATATTGTGAACTTCGTGAGCTGGATATTACGTGACACATTTGTAACGTTTCCAAAGATCTATTTAATTTACCACAGGACTGTTCCTGTAAAACTCATCTGCAACTGCAGATTAAAAAATATAGTAAGAGGGTTAATGGGTAATTTCCATTTCATTAAGCAGCGGTGGACTATGGAGAAAATTATTAAATATGTGACCAGATCTTCTCCGTCTTAGCTAAGATTAAAATATTAAGACAGTTAATGAGGTGAATTCGGTTTAATGTGACTGTAGACTTTGGAGCAATTTAGGACAGCAAAACAAATAAAACATCAGTAATTCGTTTGGAAAATCGATTCCATTCAATATCGTACATAATTATTTAATTTTTATTATTTCAATATTATTCCAGTCAATTTAACAGGCATTTGACCCCACCCCCACCCAGAACAAATTCGAGAAAGCTCTTTTGATAAAAATTGACGTTAAGACAAGATAAGAAATTTATTAGTCCATCATAAAAAAACATGTTGGAAATTTGTGTTCCATTGGCGTACACAGTTAAAAAATACATAATTAGAACAGTTACACACAAGAAAAATTAAAAATATAAGAATTGCACCATACTGTACATTTTAAATTGCCAGGCCTACATTCATCTAATTGCATAAATAATCTAATGTAATGCGCTGCAAACGAAAAGTTGTGCCTGTCATGAGTTGAACGAGGAGCTTGGATTCTAAGACCAGAATGCATGGATTTATATTGATTGTGAAATGGATAAGATTCATCTAAGATAGCTGTTTTAACTTTTTTACAGACATTTTTTTCATATAATGTGCCAATCGTGATAATATCCAATATAATATAACAATATATCAAAAGTTCAGAAAAATTGAGCTCTCAGAACCATGTAACGGACGAAATTTACAATGGCCACTATTTTGATATAAAACTCGATAAACTATTGGTCAAAAAATGTTAATTTTGGTATCAAACTGTTTGGAATATACATATTTCTATTTTATTTAATTGCATGCATTGTTAAAAAATAATAGACTTAACTCTTACTGCTTCACAACTCCATTATTAATTATTTAAGCAACGATAATATATAGTTTAATTTAGTGTCAAAAACTTATTGATCGTTGACATACATTGCACCAAAAATTCCTAACTCTGAGACTATTACTAACATAAAATTATACTTAGTTCCAAAATGCTAAAATGATTATAAATATTTTTATCTGTCGTAATAACAAAATGTAAAAACCTGACCGGAAATGATGAGGTTAATCATCCTTAACCAGTAATTTATTATTAATTACTGTTTATGCAATTTTTTTATGGAGAAACCAAAACAGATTTTACTCGCTGTGGCAAAGGAGTATTGAACACATCTTCAATTCGTTCAATATTTTGCCACAGCTCGTGTAGGTTTCTCAAAGGCATTCAATATTATGTAAATACAGTGGCGGATTTAAGATGGGAGTGTCAGGGAGTCCCCTCTTCAGCTTTGAGAAAATTTAATTATTTCAAAAGGTATTCGTACACATATCCGTTCGTAAAAACCGCTATCCGGGGTCAATAAAATCAAAAATAGGGAAAACTACTTTTTTTCTGTTTGTCAAAATGAAAACCAGGGACACACCAAATCTTTCTGGAGAAGTAGGGTTAAAATATGGATAATGCCCCAGCCCTTTTGTTTTCCTTGTGAAAATCAAAACCGGGGACAAATCGAGGGCTTCAATTGCATGACCTCCTCGTTATAAATTTGTGGATCCGCAACTGTAAGTATGTCCAACATTTAGATGCAATGAGAATGATAAATCTTGTGTTTTTATGTGACACCAACGGAGAGCAAAGTTGTATTAATGAGAGGGCTGCACTACTGAAAGAAAACGGAATAAATAACAAAACACTCAGACTGCGCACAATCACCTACGAGCATGCGCAGGATACTTGTTAGACTACTTTTATTCGAAATGCCCCATCGTGAATTCGCGAACACCATTTAATTAAAGAGGAAATTCAGGATTAAAATTTATTTAAATAAATCTATAGAACAATTAGTTGTGGCCTCAGTGATAACATTTAACAGCATTTCGACACTGGAATAATGTCACAAATGTCCCAAATCAAAAGTTGGTCTACTACTCTAGTTACACAGTGCTAAAGAATAGGAAAATTACATAGGCATAGATCAATTGAATTCACATAAGAACATGTGATTTGTAATAAGATTTTATGGTTTTCAAACTCAACCCGCCATAAAATTAGTTCCTATTTAAGTGACCAACCCGCTAATGTTTTGACCATCGACCTGTCCTCATTGATACTTATTTCCAAAAAATAGCTTATTTTAAAGCGATAATAAGGTTAGGTAGAACAATTACAGAGATCAATTGAATTCACATAAGAATAGGTAATATAATTTTTAATATGATTTTCCAACACAACACTTTGGAACCAATAATATTCCTATTCTTTAACATTTTAAGTGCATTTGAAAATTGCTTATCAGTATACATTGAATAAGCAGGGTTAACATTAAGTTTGCATTTTTGAACATTATATGATCATAGGCCTATATCTGAAAATTGTTAATGTAGTATGAAATTAAAATGTTGATACTGTATGATTTTAATAAAATTTAAAAAAATGACAATCTTTTTTTTTGCCTATTGTGGAAAACTGCCTTTGCGATTTATGCCTCCTTTGGCTTGGCTCTGCCTCAATTATCTTACTGTGGAAATGTTGTGGTATTATTTGATCAGCTAGCTCACAAGAAATGTCTATATATATATATCCGTAGAATTATTATCGGAGTTCCCCCTTAAGTGACCAATCCCGCTCAGTTTAGACCATCGATACCTTTTCAACAAATTTTAACTAATTTTAAAGCGATATTAAGTTCATATATTTTCTTGTGGAGAATTAACTACATACGCCCCAGTTATCTAAGTACTCTGTAGTGAAAATACAGATCTCCATTATAGTAAATTAATCGAGAATTGATGACTATTTCTTGTGAAAGTTATATCACATGCAACTTCCTTAATGGTTCTCTTTACTATTAAAAATGACAAAATCAGGAAGCGACAAACGCGGTGTTGCGCATTAGTAAGGTTATGAATGGGTTACATATAATTTTAACCAATGTACTTAATCACTGAAGCGACGCCACTGCTTACAGATATCCGTACGTGAGGCTGTCATTTGACTTTATGGTGTTTTAAGTTAGTGACTCGATTAGTCTCTATTTGTGAAGTCACCTTAATGTTAAGGAGTCACATCAGTTCATTGAACATACGATAAATGTATACATTTGTTTTATTCCATTACAAATAAGTATATCCTTTTAGTGCATGGAAATTGAACGATATGTTCAGAGTCATATTGGGCTCTGAGGTATAACTGCGATGAATAGCGCCCTCACTATTTATTTTTTAAAGCAAATACTCTTTATTCAGACGAGTACTTGCAGAACATCTTACTGGCGCCAAAAATAAAACAAATCTATATTTTATTGTATTCTAAGGCAAGAATGTCTAATGCATTAAATGTAACATTAAAATATATTAATGTAAATACTGTTTATCGTCTGTTAGCAATGCACGACCAAACGGGGTATGTATACAGTTGGTTTTCCCCACATGACACTTGGTATAGTGGCGCCCTCTGGAGAGATGTCGGTTATTTCATACGAATTATACATAAGTTAATTGCTGTGTCATAAACATAATAACTTTAACTTTAGTCGGAACATTATTGATGTTTTAATCAGGGGAACAATTATAAATCTATGGCGTACAAATAATGTTGCATTTAACACGTTTTTATGTAATCGTTGACACATTTAATAAACATAAGTATTAACAGTTAATATAAGATGAATTAAATTGTTGATGAAACGGTTTATAAATAAACTAAAAAAGCACTCCAGATGCCTGTACTATAAATGACCAATAACTTGCGTTAATGTGTTCTTATTAATCGTTTCTATGATTAATAGTACATTAAATGTAGTTATTTGCTCTCTCTATATATATACACTACTAATTATATCACGTTTATCATTTATTTGAAATAGAGTCTAACATGTCCCTGTTGAAAATTTATTGACAATTATCTTCTAGTAAATTCACCGACACATATCGACGTTGATCTAAATAGATGTTACCTCCAGTGATTTTGGTACTCCCTGTCGCATGTACTTTTTCTACAACCAAGTGTTATATCTTTTATGGTTACATCCGTCAACGAAATTGGCAAGTTATCGCCGCAAAGGAATTTGGCAAAAAGTTTTTTTCGCTTCAGCTTCCGTTGGTATGCGCGCGTGTCTATAAACATCTGTCTGCTATTTTAGGTGTACACGCACATATTCAAATGGATACAGTTGATTTCTGACATAAATGGATTATTCCATAAAAAGGAATATCTCCAAAACTAAATAGTGTTCCGGTTGAGACTTTCTGGAAAGATCACGTCAAAGGGGAAAAATTGGTTCACTACGTTCAAGAGGATTCCAAGTCACTTTTGTAAGTGAGTGGGAATTAAAAATCTTTATTCCCAGATATAAGTGTGCAACCTGACCGTAACTTCTTACTTTGATTGTTATGATTCGATGATAAAATTAGTATATTTTGGTGACCATCTGAAGTATCATGTGCATATGAGTATCATTTTAAGACAAAAATGTCAGATCTGTATATCTAAAAAAATGATCGACTTATCCAAATAAAACTTTCTGAAAACTTTAATCGAGATGAAAGGAAGATATTAAGAAACCTTGTTACCAAAATCGGTTGTGATTCATTTCAAGCACTAACGTGTCGGACCTGAAAACATAGATAACTACAGGAAGGATCTAAAATAAATTGGGCAGAAGTGATTGTCATGATCTACATACAATTGCCTCAATTTTAGTGATAATTGTGTAGATATGAGGACCATTTAAATGTAAGTCACATCAACGAAAACTGTATTGCCTATAATATGCATGTGATTTTTCAAAACCTTTTAAAGTAACTGTGTTGTATTTCTATTCAGTTTGTCGCAGTGACATTATAGGCCTACGCTGGATTTTATCCCGGCGGCCCCGAGTTCAAATTTACTAATTTTCCTCCATTATTGTATTGTTGTACTAATTTAACTATTACTATGTTGTATTTAATTGGGAGAGTTCATACGGCGGAGCATTATGATGTATGTGAAGGTGCACTCTCGAAGCGCCCTCCTAATTTTAATTTGTCATGCACTGAATATTGCAATAAATGTAAATATTTCCTCAATTTTTCAGTCTCTATTTTTAAATTTTTAAATTTTTTAAATTGTGCTTTAATATTATCGGCTTTTCCCCCTGTAATTTCAATTTCGTGTATTTTTAATAATTTAGGTTAAAACAATATTTATTCAGCAATGGTCCAAAATATACATACGGTAACATAATATAAGCAACGATAGAATAATAATAACGATAATGAAACATACATGTATTAAAAATAGAAGTATAACTTATCTCATACTGGGCCAAACTAAATAATAAAAACGCGTTACATTAAATAAACAAACAGATGGTTAAATAAAGTATTTAGCACAAAGTAGCATTATTTCTTTTAAAAGATAATGAAATTGATAACAACTTCAAATAAATTATTTCACACTGTACAATAATACAAATTGCAAGGAAGTTTCAATAAATGTTCTTAACACCACACTGATGTAATTTATTCATGTTCCACTTATTTTCTGTAGAACACGACCAAGTCTCTCTGCCTACTCAAAATTAATTTGATGTTTTAACCTACAAAACAGGAAATTCAATTCAAATTAACAAATCTCTATTTACCCAGTTAGCATGTTTTATTTTTCTTTTTAGACTCCCTTCACCATTTTAAATTCAGGCAAGTCAATATTTTTGTTGATAGACTCTTGAACTCAAATTCACATATTTTTAATATCACTTATTTGCCGCTCAGTACCGTATATTTCTAATTACATGTCAGTCGGAATTGTTTTTCCAGTTCCGAATCTACCTAAGTTCAATTTACACACCTGGCTATTAAATTATTAAGATGACAAGATTTCTAAACAGTTCATTAAATTGTCTCTAGATACTAATAAATACCATATAATTTAAAAACCGGCGTTAATGTGTTGATGAGCAACATACTATAATGGATATTTTTCTATTTCAGGATTCGGCCGTTAACCCAGAAGGTTTAGAAACTTTATGAAATACAATAGCAGAAAGGAAAACGTCACACTTCTTTTTTTAATTTATAGAATGTGTTTTTTCTACAAAGAAATAGTTTATGATCGTCGTAAAAAATGACCGATATTTAACGGCGTTCGACTCAATAGTTGCACAAATTTATGAATTTTTCGAAACCTCTCCAAAACCACTACCGATTATACATCTGATATGCAGAAGACACATTGGCCCCGACGCGCGCCAAGCCCCTTTCACGGTTTCAGCAATAATTGCGCTACCAGGTGAAATAATACAAAGACTCAAACCTACACTAAAAATTTAATATTTATTTACTACATAAGCCAGCAAGAGCTATTATCCACCAAAAGTACAATACAATAAAAAACTATAATACAACATTTACATGAGCTTCAGCTAGGCCTATTAATAACCCAGGACAATTTTAATGCCATAATGTGTATATAAGACGGGATCAAAGGAGTTATTTTACGGCTAGATGGTGAACTTAACATTGTAGAATACTATTTTGATTTCTCAGCCTTCGTCACAATCATTTAAGTGAAATAATAATAATAATAATAATAATAATAAAACACTTGTAATGCGCCAATTCTAAAATTAATGATCAAAGGCGCAGATTGT
>JAOTQE010016798.1:0-22382 GCA_025631205.1 Nesometra sesokonis | reverse complement strand
AGACATGATAAATCTACGCTCTTCCACTTGCTCTAGAGCTCTTAGATCTACATCTAGTTCAACCATTTTATCTGTACTTTCTTCTCGTAGAAAGTCGTATGGTGATAGAGCATTTTCTGTTGCTGCCCCGAAGCAGTGGAATGGCCATCCTTCCACTGTCCGCGAGTGTGTTTCTCTTGATATTTTCAAGAAGCAGTTGAAAACACATCTTTTCAGTTTATTTTAAGATAAAAAATAAAAAATATTTAAGAAACAGTCATTACAACTTATTTTATAGCGCATAGAGTTGTATTATGCGCTATAAAAGTCCCACATATTATTATTATTATTATTATTATTAAACTGATTTTTCATAGAAGCAAATAAATTAGACAGATATTGGTCCACTTTCCTGTTACTTTCTACACACTGTTCTTAGAATCGTTATCCTTATGAAAAACAGCAAATCGATGCACTAGTATTGTAGCTTTGTAGTAAACACGCAAAAATCAGCAAGAAAAGGACAGTGTGTGCCGGAATCTTAAACAGTTGTAGCTGCATTCTTGAGAATTTCAGGCCCTTGGCGGAGGTTTGCGCTCTCGGAGCGCTTTTAGTTTATAATATGTTTTTTTTCCCATGTTTAAATTTTTACAATCAATACAAGGTTTATTGGCCTTGCTTTCGGTATAAACTCTGAATTGATATTATTAATAATATTTAGAATTCACATCTAAAATTTACACAAAAACAGTACATCTATTCAAATAGCAATTATATTATACAAAAGTTTGCTAATAAAGGTTTGTTTATAACATGTTGTTTTTTCATGTTTAACTTTTCAATTCAATCCAAGGTCAAGGCATTGCTTTCACAGTACAAACTCTGAATTGATACAATATTTAGAATTCACATCTAAAATTTACACAAAAAATTAACAGTACATCTATTCAAATAGCAATTATATGCAAAAGTTTGCTAATAAATGTTATATAGTATAATTGGTAAAAATCTTTTTTTTTTATTTTATTTACCATAGTAACCTTCCAAATTGGTCTTGTTGAGCGTGAGATAAATGAGATACTGCGAGGTCAGACACAACCTGAAGAGGTCAAAAGACACATCGCACGCAAGGTTGCTGCCGGACCTAACAACCCATATGCAGGAGGCAAAGAACAACTAGAACAACGACCAATCACAGAAGAGGATGTGTGTCCCATTTGTCAGGATGAGTTGTTGGGGAAACATGAACCGGTTACATACTGCAGGTAGTGTATAGTGTATAAAGCATACCATAATGTTGCCACAAATTTCCTTATTCATTGTAGTTGAAAATTGTTTGTGGGAGAGCATCAATACAATTTTTTTATTCAAGTACAGTTTAACCTCTATGTGTGGACACCTCTTGTAAACAGACATCTTCCATAACAACCACTCGTTTAAAAATCCATTTGTTTTTCCTATCTAATCGGTGCATTTGGTATCTCTCTTAAGTAGCGATTTCCCATAAACAGCCGCGAACACTTTTTGACTTAAAATTTTAATTTACATCCCATAATTGACCACCCTGGAAAAGTTCGTGATTTTTTGAACAATATGTGCACATATATGGGATTTACAAAGTTTGGTCCACTATAGCTCGAACTTCTTTTAAACAGGCACCACCTGTAAGTGGACACTTTTTCCGGACTTATTAAAAGTTCAACTGAAAGGATTAGAGCAATTGGCGAAGCAGTTGTGGTTAAGATTTCCAATCAGGACATAGGGAATGAGGCTCACCTGCCAGTTACTTGTGCCCATGGATAAGGCCACACTCTACTCACATTACTTCAGCCAGTCCACCCAGCTGTATAATGGGTACCATAAATTTGCTGTGAAGTAATCTGCGATGGACCTGCATCCCATCCAGGGAGTATCACACTCGCATTTCCTTCACAATACAGAAATGGATGACACATCTGGTTCACATTTTTTTTCATTTTTTTTTATTTTGTGTCACATCCAAGAGCGAGTTTTCTCGCCACTTACAGGATGAGATCTATGTCATGCTTTCTAAATCTCATGAGTCTTAAAGTTTGCCATTGTTAGGTTGTGGGAAAGATCCCTGTGTTCAGCCAGGTTTGAACATTGGGATTGTAAGGCAGGCATGTTAACCGTCAAGCTACAGCACAACTACATTTTACAAAATACTGGTTTAAACCCAGGCTGATGAGGCATTGTCAGCCCAGAAAGAGGATTTACTTTTTTGTCTATAAAGTAAGCTCTAAAAAACCAGCTATTTCTGATGGTCAATTTTTCTCAGTTTTTGTCAAGTCGGGTTTATGGAGTATTTAAATCCCCATTCATTTCATGATTTTTGGGAAAAAATGTCAGTTTGCAAAATCATGGCTTTCAATCTAATATATCTTTAAGTAATTTTGCCTAAATCGTGGTAGAAGAAGTCTAGTATATTACCACAGTATTAAAAGTATTATAATAAAGTTTGATTGCATATATTGACTGAAAAATTAATGTATATGAGAACAGTAACCAACTGTAAGCAATTTATTACAATTCAATTTTTTTTTGTTAGATTCGGTTGTGCAAAAAGTGTACACATCAAGTGTATGAAAGTTTGGGCAGAACATCAAAGGTCCACGGGTGAGGAAGTTATAAAATGTCCTCTTTGTCGAGAACACTTTGGACCGATTGATGCCATACAGGAAGAATATCGCAATTCATCAATCCGCAAAACAAGAGCAGAAAGATTAGATTTACATCTTGGCTCAACATGTAAGAAATGTGGAGTTTCACCAATTGCAGGAAAATGTTACAAGTAAGAAATTGTTACTCAGTTTGCCTATCACTACATGTGTTCACTTGATGTAGTTTTGTTGATGATGAGAATTGTAATATTCAAAAAATGTGCTGATTAAAATCAATTTGTATTTTCATGAAATGCCATGTGTTTGTGCTTATAATTAGACAATTTGGTGGTTTTAGTATACTGTATTATGATTTTTTGAATCTCAGAAAGGGGTGTACGATGTTGTACAGTAGTACTGTAATAATGATAGATTAATACAAAAGTACATACAACATCCACTGTGCTTTATGCTGGCCTAGAAGCCTATTTTTTGGAACTGTAGACACTATAGTATATTACACTGTTACCTTATGATACCATGTTTGTTAATAGCACCACAGAAAACATGTTCAGCACAGATCTGTTGATAATCCACGCATCTACAGTCATATTTCGTATTGTCTTTGATTGATTTTTGTATTTGAAACTGTGATTAATAAAGTTGACAATAACTATTATTTAGTGACAATTTGAAGTTTTAGTTTCAATAAGCCTATTCCTGAGACTTAGTAGTCTCAGGCATATTCTAAGCCATAAATAACCATGACATCCCTCTACTAAACATTTGTTAAGATGCCATTCATTTTTCATTTTAAAAATGTGTACAGCCTAGTGGACATTATTATGACCTATTTGATGACATGCTTATTAAAGTAATATTCTTTATAAATTCTTGAGAGTTATATATAGACATTTCTGTTTTCAGATGTTGTACTTGTGCGGATTATTATCTCTGTCATTCCTGCTTCTTGACTCCTACACACAAAGATCATACCTTCCAATTTAGACAGGTGAGTCAATCCTACAATGTTTGATGTCAAATCAGCCTAGAGATTCCTCAAAAGGACAAACCCTTATAGATAATAGGTACACATTCTCTCTTATAATTACAGTAATCTTAACAGTGTAACTCTGCATTGGGAGCATTTGGCGGAGCAGTTGAGTTTCAGACTTCCATTTAGGAGGTAGGGAGTTTGAAACTGACTGGTCTGTTGTTTGTATTCCTAGCAAGACACTTTAGCCATGTTGTCTCTCTCTCTCTCTCTCTGTCTCTCTACACCCATGAGTATATGTGGGGAACTTGGAAGTAAAAGTGTCATATGTGAGGTGTCACCACAAAATGAGTCATGTTGTACAGAAAACCAAAACTGAGTTATTGTTGTATTTGGATAGAAGGGGTTATAAGCTTTTAATTGGTTTTTAAATGATGTTCATAGCTTCAAGATAACCAGACAAAAATCATTTTAAAACATAGGTCTATAAAAACACATTTTGGAGAAAATCAGTTTTAAAGATAAATAACTGTTGACTTCCTATATGTTTTTCCATTGATTTTGAAAAACAGCATTTAAAATGTAGCTCACAAACCTGTTTATTGTAAATAAACAAACCGGAAGAATGTAAAAGTAAAATTTAATTACTAAACTCCACAAAATAAAAGAAATCTCATTTTTGTGAAATTATGACTTTCTGTCTATTTTTTTGGAATATCTCAAAATGACCTGCCGTACATCACGACACCTCACATATGCGCTGATTACAGCTGCAACATTGTGGAATTGTGGAACAACACAAAGGTAAAAGCACCAATTAAATAGCACTTCAGAGAGTGTTACAGTAAAAGGAGACAAATTAATTTTGTTTCAGTCATATGTAAGCATAATGACATAGGTGTCAACCTACTTCTTTTTTAAATTTACTTCAGGGATCCCAAGTTTGAACAAAGAAATCTTCATGCCTGATTTTTGTCAACCAATTATTTTTTAATAAACAAATTTATGCTATAAATGTGAAACACCATAAAGAGCTGGAAAATTTGATTTGATAAAACTAAATTCAGGGAGAAATTTTGAGAATTTGAGAAGCCCAGGACATTATCAAATCAAATCAAATTATCTTTAATGCAACCACATTTACTGTCAATTGGATACGTGACACAGATTATACATTTACATAAACATCATATTCAATAGTAGAAAGTAGAGTGACCAGCGATGAACAAACTATAGCCAATAGTTATATGCCCCATAATTGAGTATGAATTTTTTGGATCACTCAGTTTTAATTTTAGGTAAATGAATATCATAATTGTTTCTTAGTTGATACTGATGAGATGGAGATGCATAAATAGATTGTTCAATCAGTGTTCACTCTTCTTGATTTTTAGATAATATCGCTTATAATTTACAACTACTTGTTTCTTTCAATCCTTTCTCAGTCTGAATATTCCATGATTGAGTTCAAGTGGTTTAATTGCTGTTGAAGGTAAAATAAATTAAAGAAATTGTTTATATATGTTGTCTTCTAGAAACCTAGTCAAAGATGGCGCCCTGCTCCCAGATGTTCAGACACATCATTGCCGCCAGCTGTTATAGGTGACATGGAGAATAGAGAGCTAACAGATAATGATTATGAGACGTTACTACAGCTTGATAGGTAATTATATCTCTTAAATTCCTTTTTGTTTCTTTTGTGGGAGCAGTTGGCGTGGTGGTTGCAGTTCAGAATCCCAATCGAGAGTTCGGTGGTTTGAGACTCACTCATGCCAGTTGCTTGTGCATTTGAGCAATGCACTTTACTCACATTGCTTCAGTCTACCCAGCTGTACGATGTGTACGAGCAAATTCCTGGGAAGTAATCTGCGATGGACCAGCGTCCCTTCCAGGGGGAATATCATACTGTAATCCTCTTCACGCTACTGAAACTGGAAATAAGCACCAACCCTATGAGCCTTCAGGCTCAGAAATGAATACACTTTCTTTTGATGAAAAAAACAATGTTTGACAGAAAAGGGATTGTTTTAAATGTTCATTCTGCCAAAAAATAGCATTCCTTCCAAATTCACTGCAAAAAAATTTAATTTCTGTGAAAGTTTACCTGTTTATTATTTAATAAACATTGTTAGTTATACCTGCATATACTTTTTAGTTTTATTCTCAAGTACAGAAAAGCTAAAACTATTAGGCTAGGCTTAGATGATATCTTTGTATGGCCGAGCGGTTAAAGCAGGGAAACTGTGAACCATGCATAATAACAGCACGGGTTCGAGGCCCGATCGCACCATGGTTTTGGTGGTGGAACAAGTCTTCTCGGATAAGGACTATAAACCGTAGGCCCAGTGTACAAAAAACGGCTCTTGTGCACGATAAAGAACCCAGTACATCTTTCGAGACGAGTAGGGTGTTACCCTGGTGTACTGGTCCATACACAAACCCTGCTGTGGACAGAAGGATGTGCGCTAATATAGTAGCTGCATAGGACATGACGTGACCCTTAGGGGAGTAGCAAGATATTGACTGGGCAACATCTAGTCCACTGCGCCTTTGATAATTCGATTTGAATTGAATTGGCGCAATATAAATGTCTAAATATTATTATTATTATTATAAAAATCCCTGTTGCAAAGCTAGTAGGCTGTAGATTGTACTGTATCTGCGCAAATGTCAACTACAGTTATTCTTTCCATTAAAACATTAGCTTGTCCATGGTTACAGATTCAGACTGTACAATGCAAGTAAATACAGATATCTCCCCTTCATTTTTTGAAGATCCACCCAAAAATTCAAATTCTGTTCTTATTTTGCATTTTTCATGTTTTAAAATATGACTTGAATATAGCAGATCAGTATTATATTTATAAATTTGAAAACAATCTTTAGAATATTTTATATTTTTGACAAAGTAGATTTTTAAAAAGAATGGGCCATTAAAGTTGAAGTGAGGTTAACTTTTCCTTTGAATTAACAATTTTGTAGGTCCAGTATTTACAAATATGTGTGGTTTACAATAAAATATATATTTTTAAACTAATTCATCAAAATAGTAATTAAAAGAACTGTTTTCATATTCATGTTTTTGTTTTGTTGTGAAGCGACAATTCATTGTGCACAGCATAGTAAAAAAGGGAAATTCAGCAGACCCACACTATTTAATTTTGTCATCAACTCTTTCAACTTTATTGCCATTTTATTAGTATCAACAAGAGAAATAACTTTGACATCTTTAAAAGCACTGGTTTACAGCACTATCTATTCTCTTTAGTTTGTCTCGATGATTGAATGGCGAGCAAAATATTTGTTTGGGTCAAATAAAAAGTTAATTATTTGTTAATTTTAAATATTCGTTTTTGGTATATTATACTAATATAATTTTTTTTTTTTTATGATTGCCGTGTGTTTAGACTTCAGTAACATTGAATTTATACTGTAAATATTTACGATTTATTGAAACAGAAAATAAATAAAACATACTTTTATAAATATAAATTTAGTAATTTTCATTTTTGTTTTACGCAGTGAGGCTGCCCACGCTCCAAGTGCAGTTCCTGAGTCTTTCATAAAGTCACTTCCATCTGAGACTGTCCGTCAGGGGAGTGGGCTTCTCGTTCCTGGCTCACAATGCAGAGTTTGTCTAAGGGCTTATATCGTTGGAGAGAAGGTTCGCAGGTTACCCTGCCAACACAAGGTATGAGAATACAATTCCATCTGCTAGCCTTCTCAAAAATGTCCTAAGGTTATCTCATTTTAGCCAATAAAATGTCAATATCAGAACATCATATCATCATCATACAGTTGTTTCTGTAATTTGATAGAGTTATACTAAGCACCACCGGCAACTGGCAATCACCAGAGAATAACTAGAGATCACCAAAGCCCAATACGAAAGAAAATCTACACCGGTGATTATGTGAAATCACTTAAGAATAAAAAAACATACATTTCACTGTATAGATTCTTTGAGAAAATGTTGCAAACTCTAGATGAATGTTGGATCACCCAGCACTCGATTGAAATCTCATAGTTGTCAATCACAGTGAAAACAATGTAGTCATGCATTCAAGCAGCATACAAACTCTGATGGTTATATTTTGCTCTGCATTGGACTCTAGTGGTTCTCCAGTGGAGTTTAGTATGACCCATTTGATATTTTTAGTCAGTTTTTGAAAAATCGACCCTAAATTCCACAATTTTTGTGTCAATCTGACTTCAGATTTTTTTAAAACTTTATTTATAAGAATTGTATTATTCAAATAAAATGTTTAAATTACTAAACTTTTCCTATCCAACAGTTCCATGCTTCATGCATTGATCCTTGGCTACTGCATCAGCGTGCCACATGTCCAATCGATGGCGCAACAGTTTATAACCCACTCATGGAAGCAATGGCAAGAGATGAACGTAGAAAGAAAATCACAAGGCAAAAACAGAATGGCTCTGAAAAGAATGCAAAGGCAAATGCTGGCTGGGGAAGGAGAGATGAACAGGTTGCCGAGGTTGAGGGTCTGATGATAACTTTTGCATTGACAGGCAGTAGTATTGTGTCTTCCAAAAGGTAGAGTAGACATGCTATGATTACAAATACTGATTCTTCATGTAGAAAAATGATGAAGTTTTTGGTGTATGTGGCAGGCTGCTTTGTAAGAGATGGAAAAGCACCAATTTCCAAAAATAGACATTGTGGTGGTAAAGAAATACTGCAATGAAAGTGTAGTATAAATAATCTTTTTATTTAAGATGGGCGTTCCATATCCAACTAGTCTAGAAAATGTTGACATGGAATGTTTACTTATTTGAGGTCAGCCTCAATTGGGGCAAACACTGATACTCCAAAATGTTAAGATAGAGTTTTATATGTTTGATGTCTTAAGGCCACCATACGCGTAAGCCAGAAGCATGCACTAACAGTTACTCATGCTGCCGCCTTAAGCTAATAGCTTACTTGTGGGGGGAAAATTTCATATTTCAACATCACAGTACAAGGTTTTTAACATGTTTTACCCCTAAGGTCTATATGGCAACAGATTCACATTGCTATGAATGTGTTCGCAGGCATTCATATTTGAATATTATAAATTGATACACGCAAACGGTACATAGACCTTTAAGGGTAAAGCTAACGACCCCCGCACATGTAAGCCAACGGCATGAGTAGTTGTTAAATAGGAAACATGTTAAAAATTTTGCGCTATGCTGTCGGCACACGAAATTTCATGGAACGTGTGTGGCGGCTTTTACACTTGTGTTGTAAACCAGCAGATTGTAATGAAAGGTTGAATCTTTTAAATGTTTGTTTGGAAGAGATCTCTGTTTGTGGAAGAGAAGGACCAAGAATACTAATCCTTCAATAGTCTAAGTAGAGTTCAGTGTAATTTGAGATTTTTGGGATTTACTTTTGTATTGTAGAAAAGGTTCACTGTAAATTTTGATTCTGCACAGTGGTGAAAGAGACAGTGGTACATTGAGTTGCCTTTTTATCGATGCTTCATGTATTCTATGTGTTAGGAAAGGAAGAGTCAATTTGATTTGATTTGATTTATTCGGTGTAGAACACCAAGGATAACCCACGAAAGTCCGAAGCGGACTATTTCCAGTGGGGTCCTTCTGGTGGTGATTGGGCAGTACACCGGGAGACAATCCCCTACTTTTTTTCGAAGAGTACAGTGCGTTCTTTAACGTGCACATGAGCCATGCTGTACACGGGACCAACGGCTTAACGTCTCATCCGAAAGACAGTGCGCTAGTAACTTGTATTTCGACCCTCCAGCCGAAACACAAGGAGAGTGGCGTGGTGTTGAATTGAACCATGAGTGAGTCATGGTTCAGCGCACAGCACAGTGATTTCCACCAGCTAAACCAACTGAGCTAAATGCCACTCTCAATTTTTCTCAAGTTTTAAAATTTATAGTTTAAGTATTTTATTTAAAACAAATTATTTTTCAATTTTTTTTAATAGAACGACTGAATCCAATGGTGGCGTCTTAAGAGGAAGAATAAAGAAAACAACATCGTCACCAGGAAGGTGGAGATCTAACCACCATGGAGGTGATATGCCTTCAGGAATTAGCAATCCACTTGGTATTTCCTCATTTCAAAATCATGATAGATTTAACGAAAGATCCAATCGCGAAAGACATCTGGAATCACACGAAAATTGTGACTTGATTGGCATGGTTCAAGCTGTCAACGGAAATGTTAATGAAAGAGTTAGTCAGATTTCAGGTGCTGAGTTAGAAATGATTTCAAATTCTAGGACTAGAAATTTATCTGGTCATAGCAGAGATGTTACACCTGATAGAGAGATATTGCAAACTAGAGTAGAGACAATTCAATTTGATGTCAGTAACCAAAGTAGTCAGAGGTCGCCAAATTGGCAAAGAAGACCTCCTCGACCACCTGGTGGCACTAGGCAGTCAGTGAAGCCACAGGCACCATCCATCCCACTACTAAGACAGGCTGCAATGACCCCTGTTGGGAACCGACATGGCAGCAGTGCCATGTCTGCACCCTATCAAAGACAGACATATTCAGATGATAGCCCCAGTAATAGTGATTCAGAACGTGGTAGGGGTAGGATGAAAGGGAGGTTGATACACAGAAGAACAAGAAGTTCAAGTGCAAGGAGAAGGTCATCTATAGAAGGTCTTCAACCAGAGTCTACCAAACAAGAGGTAAGTTGGTTACTTCGATAAATTAAGAATCTTGTGATAAACACAGAAAAAAATGGAACTCGCAGAGCTCAAACCTCTGTTCTCACAAATTCAGCTGAAAAAAATAATTCTGTTAACATGATAGATAATAGTAGCGACAAGGTAGATATAGGTAGTTAACAGGGTTAACCTATAAAAACTACTAATCAATGAATACTACCAAGGATATAGTTAGCAATGCTCTACAAGTACATACTGTAGGAGAATATCAGCCATTATTTAGAATAAACCTTAAGATATTAAGTTATTTTTTTTACAGGGAACTGTTTACAATTTCGGTATACACTGTCTTTTTGGTGGTGCAGCCGGCACATGCTCCTATTATCAGCAAAACATAGTTGCACCCCTCCCCCCATATATTAGGAGCGCCGGGTCTAGAATTGACCTAAAAAAATAGACATACAGTTGGGGCAACAAAGTATCTGAACACACAAAAACGGTGATATATTGTTTTTTGGGGGGTTTTTTGCCTGTCAAAATCAAACTGCCGACCATGCCCACCCACACCTTAAAAAGGGCGCCCCCTCCCCTTTTTTGCTGGACCTGGATCTGCTCCTGCTAACATACTGTAGGTGGCAACAGATAGTTTAATCCAAGCAATTAACAATGACATTTTGAGGTATTGTTATTTTCCGCTGACAAAAACTCATGTCCGTGGTGCTGCATGAAAAAACCAAGTTTGATATGCATACACATAAGTGGCAGCAAGCGTGTTGAACGGTTTACAATTTTTCAGTACATATATATAATGTTTCATTTTCTACATCTTATTTTTCAGATTTTAGAAAATATGTTTCTTGGATCCTCCACAGGAAAGACTCTAATAGGAAGAAAAGAATTTATGAGTAAACCAGCAAAACCTCCACCCCAAAGATTACAGAATGGAGAACCGACAAGACTAAATGCTGCAAATACTGAACTGTTAAATTTAGACATTTCTCTAACAGGTCTTGGAGTTGGAAGCCTAAATTTACAAGATGATGATTAGTGAGGTTTTCAAGGCTTCCTTTGAAAGTGCTATTTGGTATTTCTGCTAATTGCTAATCACTGTGTTATGCATTGAACTGTGGAGACTCGCTGGTCCTTGAATATATCAACACTTTCTTTGTGCTTTGGCTGGAGATGTTAAGTTGTAATTCCAAAGGGTCATGACGACTTTCAAGGATTAAAGGGACCATGTCAACATTATCCTGCTGCAGTTACTGCAGGAATTCGGTTACAACAGTATAAATTCAGTAGCTGTAAGAGAATTATAGAAAACATGTTGAGAGAGACTTACTTTGTCAATCCAATCACCAAAGAAAACATAATGACACTGGATTTTCTGCAATAACTGCAGTAAACTTGATAGCCATAACCAGTGGCGGCACTACGGGGGCTAGGGGGCGCTGTATTCCCCCGTCGGGGAAACCTTTGCCCCCCTGTCGGGGAGAAATTTACGATTTCGTCAGGGCCTAGGAGGTCCTGCCGAACCCTGAAATTTACGAAATGGCCGAAAAATGCATGCTAAATACAGCAAATAACGTTTTCTTTTCTTTTTTTTGCTTGCCAGACTGAATACCGGGAACACGCCCACCTCGCACTTGGCCTATTCGTCGGGGGCCGACAGGGGTTGCCCTCCCTGCCGGGGAAATTTCCCTGCAGTCAGGGAATTCCTGCCGCCGCTACTGGCCATAACTACAGTAGAATATGTTTGGCATGGTCCCTAATAAAGTATAGGTATTGTTAAGTTTATGCAATTTAATGAAAAGAAAGTCATATGTTTTAGTTAATATAAAAAACTTGCATCCATGACTTGCAATAATAATGATTTATGCAATTTTAATGAGTTGATTATTTTTGCAGTTTTATTTTTGTAATTATAATTATATATAAATTTATAATTACATATTTATAATCTTAGTGAATTTGTAATTTATTTTAAACATTGTAAAATTTTATTAGCATATAGTAATTTATTGTTCTATTAGCATTTGCAATTAACATGACTTTTTAGAATTTCACCAATATTATTGCCAATGAAAACAAAAGAAAATATATTATAAAATGCAGTGATTTGTTGTGTCTTAATTGTTTTTATATCTTTTTCTCTTTTCTGTCGATTCCACCCACTTATATTTATTCACCTTGTGCGCAACCTCCTGTAGTCACCATAAAACATGTGTGCCTTGCCTTTATATTACGTATGTCCTTGAAAAAATAAAATATAGACAAGTACCTGTCAAGCAAAACAGAAGAGAGAAAAAAAAATGCTGCTGCTGCTGCAAATAACCTGTTTTTGCTTGTCAAATTTAAAACCGAGAACATGCCCACTCCGGTTGAAAACAGTGCGCCCTTCAACAGCTAATGTAGAAACCTGCAATATCATTGAATGAAAAATGAATGGAACTAAAGTAATGTTATCTGCGCATTGACGCTGTGTTAGCATTGTTTAAATGATTAGGGGAAAACAGGGCAGGTTGCATCACTTAAACATAATATAATATTACAACACCATTGATCAAAACATGGGCAGTAATGCTACCTGCATATTCCCCTGTGGCACGTATATGCTGTGTTAACAGTTTTTGACTAGAGAAAGACGGGGCAGGTTCCATCACTAAAAAATAATTTAGTATTACAATACCATAGTTCCGCCTATGTTTCAATGAATAGTATCATGCGCAGGTAATATTACAATAATTCGCTCCATGTTTCATTCAATGATATTGCAATTTCTACACTGTGGCTTTTAGTGTGAGGCAATTTTAGTTTTCTACATCAGCTGTTGCTTGTATCTCATTAGCTGTGAGGCAATTATTTTTTCTACATTAGCTGTTGTCCTACATTAGTGGGGAGTTTTTCTACATTACCAGTGTAATGCCCTCCTCTTTGCATAGTCCTCAATCTGCCCTTAGCAGTAAATGACAATCTTAAGTGAACATCTGCTATAAAGCAAAGTGTATACGAATGGCAAAGAATGCAGTACTGAATATCTTTCGACACCATGTTCTGCTAACATCACATCCATTACATTTTCTGATCCCCTCATGTGCACAGATGAAGTTAGAGCTTTGGGAGCATAGGACATGATGTGACCCTTTGGGGATGAGAAAGTCATTGAATGTACAAAGCAAGCACCTTGAACATTATTGTAGTAGATATCAGTACACTATAAAAACTTTAACGATCACCATTATAGTAGAACCGTAAATTTACATACTTAAGGGGCCAGAAGAGTTATGCAAATCCAAGGATTTGTAAACCCAAGTTATTGCTTTTTATGTTTTCTTCCTTTATTGCCTCATTTATTTATTACTACTATTGTTTAGATTTTCATTATATTAAATCAATACACTGGTTAATTCGACATGTCCAAAGTGTATATATTATAATTTTAGCTCATTTTAGGCGTATGTAAAATTGAGGATTCATAACACTGAGGTATGTAAAATCACAGCTCCCCTGTAACTGAAAATACAGCATTATAAACACCTTTACATTATTACATGATACTGTACATTTTATTTTAACCAAATGTAAAATCACAGGAAAATAGCATTCACAACATAAGTGGCACCAGTTGAGCTAGCAATATAACACGAAACCGAAGAACTAAGCTTAAAATCTTTAGTTTTTAGTAAGCACCTGTTAATATATTTTCAAAATCCTGACCTTTTTTCTATAATTAAATTATGAGATAACATCATCTCACCACAAAATAAGTCACATGGTAGGAAAATCCAAAATCGAGTTGGTACTTTCCAATAGAGCACAACATAAGCTGTAATCTACACTTCAAATGACATTTATTGGATAAGAAGATATGAGCATCATGTATGGAAACACACGATTGAGAAAAACCACCCATAAAAAATTTGCATGAAGGACACTTCAAACCACCTAAAAAGTATGTTATAATGAAATATGTATCATAGACTTAACAGACATATTTTGGTGGTTAGCTCAATCTGATCTCACTTACGATGTGCCTCATTTTGTGGTGAAACCTCACATTTATGTAACTTTTACAATTTTTGGAAAAAAGAGAACACTTTTAAAAAAGCTAACCCGGAATTCAAAAGCTTTAGGTGAGTACTGCTTGGGTACTTTTTACGTGCGCCAACGGCGCAGCGCAGTTTTTGACATGTTTAATATTTAACAGCTACTCGTGCTAACGTGTGCACGGTGTGTGGGGGTCGTAAACTTTGCCCTTAAGCCATTTGTATAGCATCAGGTCCACATTGCTATGTATTTGCATGCGTTCATACTTTAATTGCCTGTGCATAGACAATGTTGTAAATTAACATGCACAAACATTTTGCAGTGTGGACTTGTTGCCATATAAATAGCTTAAGGGTATAGCTTACAACCCCTGCATGCGGTGCGCCATCGGAATGAGTAGCTGTTAAATATCAAACGTTAAAAACCGTGCGCTGCGGCACGAGTGACTGTTGGTGCATGCCTTTGGCTTATGTGGGCGGCGGCCTTTAAACCTTTGTAGGAACCCATTCCTCAAAACACTAAAATTCAAGTATTCATTTTAGACGATTGAAAGGAACAATGCAAACATAAATACATAAAACAGAATGTTTAAAAGTTGAAATAGCACCCTATATATTACATCAGTTATTCAGTTGTATACTAGACCTACAACAGCATTTGTTAATTGTTACATCTGCTGGTTCATCATATTTAACTCTAGATTGTATAGTGTCCCAATTTCAAACTAGACAAATGTACCACAGTCAAACTCACCTAAGTCAATTAAAGGGACATTTAAAGTATGTTCAAACATGATAAAATTCTACTTACAGATTGTTAGTGGAAAATGTATCAATTTTAGATAAAGAAAAATATTTTATTATAGACTTAGAAATTATTCGACTTGGACTCTTTTGACCGTTGGCCGTCATTCTAAAAAAAAAAAACGAATTAAATATTAAAGCGAATGTTTTTTTTAAAAATTCCAACAATCATGAAACCAATGTAGGCATAGGTAAATTTCATTCTCTCTCTAAACTGAATTATCCTGAAACCAGAACAAAATGGTGGTCTCAAGTCTTGTCTGTTGTGGTTGACTGATTGTGATGCTATAGGTTTACCCAAACTACTGTAAACGGGGAACAGACCTAACAAAAACAGAATATACAGTGGCGGACCCAGGAACCACTGAAAGGGGGGCGGGGGGAAGAGCAGTTTTCCAGTCCGCGTGGCCGTGGCCGCCAATTTCTTTGTGGCGAGCAAAATAAAAAAAAAAAAAAAAAGGGGGCCTTTTCCCATTATTGTGCTCTGGTACTTTATTTTAACCGTATTTTGGTTTTTTCAGGTAAATTTCTTGACCCAGCGTACCTGATATAAGGGGGGGCAACTACGTTTTGACGATAATAGGGGGCACGCGCCAGGAGAATAATACTGTAAACGTTGTAGCCTCAAGTAAGAAAGTATAATGCATACTTCAAGCAATGAGATACACGCCATCGTGATAGGATGCAATATTTCAACATTAATTATGTCAATATCGAAATATTGAATCCTGTCACGATAGCATATCTCATTGCTTGGAGTATGCATTATACTCTCTTACTTGAAGTTGATTAGTGGACCTTTTGGATGTTGTAGCCTGTATACAGTATTAGGTTGAGTAATTTGTACATTGTAATACTTTAATTTTTTGGAATGTATTCCAACAATATATACAGTAGCACATCTACAGTAAAACATACTATTAATTTTTATACACAAGATGTTGATTCCTCATTTACTCTTTGAAAAAAAAATAACACCGTCCAACTATGTTGGTATACCATGTTAAATTACTAGGAAGATCTACCTAGCACCACAGAGAACTACCTAGTAAATAGCTTGTGTATATTTGTTGATGTTGTTGATACATGAAAGTTAATAAGTAATTGCTTGTTTGTTATGATGTCAGTTCTAATTTATCTGAAGATCTATTTGTTTTTCGAAGGGTATGTATTCAGTAACATTTCTAGCCTTATCTGTAGATATAATTTACAGATTGTTTTAACAATAGTGTATAATAGCTTTTTTTCATATATTGTATTAGACTTAATGGGAATAATAAAAATAAAAAAAATAAAATAAAAAGCTCTCATAACCAGTGGTGGCGCCAGGAATTCCCTGACGGCAGGGTAATGCCTCAGACAGGGAGGACAACCCCTCGACATATAGGCCAAATTTGAGGTGGGTGTATTCCCGGTTTTCAATTTGACAAGCAAAAAAAATGTTATTTCCTGCATTTTGCGTGCCTTATTAGGTCACTTGGTATATTGTGGGCTCGACTGGACCTACAATGCCCTGACACAATCTCAAATTTCTCCCCGGGGGGTTGTGGGGCTGTAGCCCCGCCCCCATATAGCATCGCCAATGCTCATAACCTTGGAAGCTCCAAATCTAGAGACTGTAATGGTGTATTTAATCAAACAGGTGTTTCTAGCGGTCCTTATTAAACACAAATGTCAACAATGGCGAAAAAGTTTGCCTAGTGTAAAACAGGCTTTAAGGATACATTGCTCAAGGACAACAGACCAGCAGCTAATGTCTGCTGGTCTGTTGTCTTTGAACAATGTATCTTTTCATCATAAACATCTCACAAAACATAAACCATTAACTGCAGTTCAGACATGTCTTGAAATAACTGCTGTTATTGTTTACCTAGCTATCTGGATATTTCTGTGTTTAACCAAAATTAAATTGTTGCAAACAATGTTTTATGATACAATATTAGTAGTTTTCAGAATGTTCATTAATGACAGGAAATCCTTTAAGATTTCTAAAAAACTCACTTTTTTGTGGTAAATTGGAACCTCTGTAAACATAATTCCATACAACCAATTTAGGAAACAATATCGTGCTGTGCAATAGTTTGAAGTTGCTGTCACATACACACTATATACACCAAAATACATTAATTATTTTAAACATTAAAAAACATGGTAATTAAAATAACACTGTACAGTAACAATTTAGAACTATCTTGAAACTTTCAGTTTCATTTGCATAATTTTAAATAAAAAAATAGCCTAATGACTTTCTGGTAAATTAAGTTTGATTTGATTTTGCTATATGAATGAAAATTCTGTTTTTGTTTACATTGAGTTCAGCATGATTTAATTTACATGGCATTTTAATTATTTTGTACAGTATTAACAAATGTTCTTTTGTCAACCTAAGATGGTAAAGGGCTTCTTGAAAATACAGAGTTTCTCTTTCTGCAATCTAAAGTGTTTTCTCCTTAGCTCATTCTTTTACCAGTCGAGAGTGGCAGTGTTCAACAGTAAAAAGTATTTTTGAAGGGAAGTTGACGATGCATGATAAAGTGTAGTCTAATGATTTCAGAGCTCGGTATTCATTTTTTTTTGCTAATGAAAACTGTTATTTCACCTAGAAACTGATTTATAGGAGTGCAAAATTTCATCTGGTATACACTGTTTCGCCTGGTACACACATTTCGCTTGGTCTAGAACTAATTTTCCTTTTCATTGTGGGCTTCTTTCCTTTGCTGTAGTCCTACTTCACACAAGGTTAATACAATGCTTGTGAATTACTGGTCCGAGGACGAGTAATCTTCTCTTTATTCTTTGATATAAGGTCAAATATTCCAAGCTGTAGATAAAATGTAGAAAAAAATTATATATATTTGTTACAAAAATAAAAGGTTCTGATATACAGATTGGTATGTCCCCCAATTGAAAAATGTACATTGGTAAATTATCCAAAAAAACTTTACTTGTCAGGCATGGCTTTTTGGTTGGTTTTGGCCCTACCCCAAATATCTACATAACTATAGGCCTCTATCAACATGCCTGCATTCTCTGTAATACTAAAGAGTAAAGGGGGCAACAAATATGAGAATCAAAATTATATCATTATTAATTTTCAATAAACAGTATTTTTACTGGTAAATTGTAATTTTTACCATTAAATTTGATGTTTGCATGGCTTCATAATTTTTTAATTAAAGGCTGATTTATACTATAATGATAATGATCAATGATAAAAGGATGCAGAGACGTTTTTCCTATAGAAATTCAACAACTTTGAGATGTTTTTGAATTAAAATGACAGGATAAACCTTCCATGTGTATATTGTGAAAAGTTGGTTCACAAATAAAATCAAGTCATAATTGTAAAAAAATTATCGTTGAAGCTTAACGATTTTAATGTTTTTATTGATTATGATGTCATTTTCATACATTTTGTAAAAACTCAATTTTGTCACAAAATACAAGTTAAATGGTGATTGAATCTTTCTAGTATGGAAACTTATCAAATTTCATTTAATTTATTTACGTACAACTTCATTTTGTCCATTTATCGTTGATCATATCTTCATAGTGTAACAGAGCTCCCAAGTCTCCAGGATTGTCCTGGAGTCTCCAGGAATTTTGGCTCATCTCCCGGGTTCCAGGAATTATCCAGGTTTTGAAAAATTTTCAAAACTAAATCATATTTTTGCCCGTTTTTTCCAAAATATTGGTTGACAATAAGGAAATGTAAAGTTTAGCCATGTTTTTTTATGAAGAGTAAATGGCATACCTTTTCATCAACAGTGACAAAATCAGAAACTTACTGTTTCACAATATAAGCAATGTGTTCAGTTTTTAAACAAGGGTATTGTACATACATTTTATGAAGTAGGCCTATACACATTACAAAAGGTGTATGGATGACCACAAGAAAATCTCCAGGGATTCTGTTTTTACAACCTGGGACCTCTGGTGCAAACAGGACTTAAAACATATTGGTTTAAAGATGTATTGCAACGTGAAAAATGTCAAAAAATGGATTTTGAAAATAACTTGCTAGTTTCGAAGAAATATATAATTTATGTCTATGAAACTAGAAATTAGGGTAATTTAAAATTATTTACCCCTTGCAATGTTATATGCTAAAAACAGCCAAAAACTTAAAAAAGGCTGGAAGCCTCTTAAATTTGTTATCATTTGTCAGTCAATTTCAAAATAAATGTCATTGATTTTTTGGTCATTTCAAGTGACAATACATCTTTAACATGAAGGCCATTTTTCCAGGTGGTAACCTTTGGGAGGGCTCAATGAAATATGACTACCACACTGTAAATTCAACTTACATAACTGTTCCTTAGTTCTGCACAAATAAGTCTGAGGTTTACAAATTCTTTCTCATCTATCTCCTTGACACTTTGCCTGTAGTCACCCTGTGGATATTAAAAAATATTGAGTATCTGACAAATACCACTATAGTATAACATACATATATGACATTATTACTATTATTACGCTGTATACACAGATGTTTAAATAAACTATGTAAAGGACACCTCAAGAGACTACCCAGGCAAGGATTACAAATTGCCTCAGTTTCCACCAAGACAGAAAGTTTGAAAAAATGTAACTTAGGATGATAGAAAAATGCTGATTGTTCATTGGATAATACAGTACTTAACATTCTAAAAGTATTGTCATTAAAACCATGCTCTTTTAAAAACTAAACACTTGAACATTGAATCAAGGACTTACAACATTAAGTTATAAGTCCATGTTCGATGACCTGTAGCAACAAACGGTGCTACCTATTCGTAACACTTTATCATATCTTGAATAATACTCGGAACACTTATGAGTCAAAAAGTTTATTACAAATACAGTTGAACCTCCCTGTGCGGACACCTCTCATAAGCGGACACCTTTCATAATGAACACTAATTCAAAGACCTGTTTGTTCTTCCTATCTAATCAGTGCATTGGGTACCTCTCGTAAGCAGACACCTCCCGTAAGCAGACGCGGACACTTTTTGTCTTAAAATTTAGAGTTTTTCTATGTTAATTTACCTCCCATAAGCGGATATCCCGGAAAATTTTATGATTTTTCTATACAATGAATACAATTTTTTAAATAAAATCATCCTTACGCTGTAATGGCTGAGAATCATATTACTGAACCAACCTTAAAAATGATAAACAATATTTAATAACATACACAATACGGTATCTAGACTAGACATTTGAGAGGCCATTTGAGCTGAGAAGGCCATGAAATGGGAGACGTAAGGACGGATACATAATTTTACAACTTTGGCCCTCTATCGTCCGAAATTATCGTAAGCGGACACCTCCCATAAGCGGACACTTTCCCGGACCTGAGGGTGTCTGCTTACGGGAAGTTCAACTGTACCTTGTCAAGCCATAGTTGAAATTCTAAATCAGCCTGAAAAGATATTCTACTGATGGAATTTTGGGAATAACAAAACATTTGCCAGGTCCAGCCCTCAAACTTGTGATCTCATGCGTACCACTTTGTGGTAATTGCGGTTCGGCCAATTAAAAGCAGTGGCATAACCGTCTCAAATTCATACTTGGAGAGAAGCCATTCAAAGGTTATGTCGTAAGGTGTGTATGTTCAATGTGCTCCCAAGATTCATGGATCATCTGACATCATTAATTGACTGAGCATGCACATTTGTTTTCTAGCGCATGCTCAATTTTATTTTTATTCCAGACTTGGTGGTGGTTTTCTCCAATTCCATTGAATTCATAGAATAGCTTACTGTTTCCTACAGTTTCTGATTGCTAATCACTCTTGTTCGTTCTGCCTGCAGGGCGGTGTGAAACATTATGAACCCATAATAATATTTAGAGAATCATAATCATAGTCGGTGGTGGTCTCAGAATCAAGAAGAGACCATCACGATCCACTGCACAACCCTGAGACCATGAACAACCAGAAACAAACAGCAAATGGGTGAACAAGAGTCAGTGAGAACACAGACACAGAAAACAGTTTAAGTGTAAGTGTGAAGTCTCACCACAAATTGAGTCACATCATAGGTGAGATCAAATTGAGATAATCACCAAAATAGGTTTTAAGTTATATTTTTGAGAAATTTAGTTTTAGTCCATTGTGAGTACTGTGGTACTTATATTTCATTATAAAATACTTTTTAGGTCAGTTTTCTTCCAGGAAAGTGTCCTCTATGCAGATTTTCTGAAATTTACATTTTGTTTATTTTTTTGATTGCTTTATGGGCAATTTTCTCAAAATCGTGTTTACATAGACAAAATCTTCAAATGCTCATATTGGATTTACTTATCCAAAGAATGTCATTTAAAGTGTAGATTACAGCTTATATTATGGACTAATAGAAGGCACCAATAACTCAATTTTTTATTTTCCTACCATGTGACTCATTTTGTGGTGAAACCTCACAAATAAACTTAGTACAAATAAACAATGCAAAACATGCTTACCACATGTGGATACTTTGCAACTTTTGAAACCAATTTTGCTCTTGTTATAAAATACCGTGAAATTTGGTCCAGGTATGCCCCTGCTTCACCTTCCACCTGACGTACTTCTGACAGAGTATCCTCCTATTGAAATCAAATGTAATACTTGACTATTAACTACTTTGCATACATAATATTCAAATGCCTTAAGAGTTTCTGGTTGAAAATATCGACAGAGGTGCCTACAAAAAAACCTGTATTCGCACTGAGGCCAATATAGTATTAACGCAAAACTTGAATTTAGGCAATGTATATTTGTTTCATGTTCTAGATCCAGCATCAAAAACTAGCACTATTTTACCCTAAAGTTCTGTTGGGGGATGGGTGCACTGGGTTATGCCAAAGTAGCTGATACTTTTCATTGCATCTGATTTGTTGCTCATCACAGTTGTTAGTGATGTCACTTTCCAAAAAAGTATATTATACTGCAAAGTGACATAAAAGTGACAACATTTTGTAAAATAGTATACTATTTCACAGTGGCATCGACATGCTGAAATAGTAGATATATTTTTAATCACATAGCATTTTTTCAACCAATCAGTGCAGTTTAAATGTTTGATCTAGGATATAACAGATATAAATAATATAAGGGATATTATATTCTACATCTAATATTTAAACTGCACTGATTGGTTAAAAGAGCTGACGTCACTTTGCAAAATAGTATACAAATATACGTTGCCTTGAGAGTTGCTGGTTAAAACTATGGGCAGAGGTGCCTCCAAATTCACTGAGGGGCGCAGCCCCGAAGTGAATAGTACTATTTGGAGGCACCGAGGCCCATGGTTTTAACTAGCAACTC
>JAOTQE010016787.1:0-10822 GCA_025631205.1 Nesometra sesokonis | reverse complement strand
AATAAGAATAAGTAAAAAGATGATGATGATTTCGTACAGTAACAAGAGCTGATCCGTTAATGTAACGGATCAGCTAATAAAATAATTTAAATAACAAAAGCTACTCTAGTCTACAAAGACTTTTTTCCATAATGGACTGATAGTGAGAACTTGAATTTTAAACCCAATATTTTATAATCCTGAAGAGGAATTGAACCTGCGGTTAAATTTATTTGCAGGTTTCTACTTGAATGCTTTACCAACTGGGCTAATTATTGGTCAACAGAATTGAGTGTTATAAGTAAATAACAAATTCAAATAAAATTTCAAAAATTACAAGCCAGTACTTGCTGCATGACATGACGTGACACTTAGGGGATTAGAAAGTCAAGAATATGTAACATCTAGTCCACAGCACCTTGAGACTCTATTATGTATAAGATGCTATATAAATCCAGAGCGATTATTCTCTGGAGTATCATTGCAGAGTTCAGTGTTTTCAAAGTGCAATAAGACACTGCAAACTACCTTGCCATTAGTTGAAATACTTGAAAACCAGAAATATTTGTGTTAATTCAACTTCACCATCTGTCTATATTTACCAATGTTTTATGCCACAAAATTTTGTGTGAGGATTGCAACAAATGAGACTTACAAAACGGAATATACCGTACTCTACAATACACTTTTTTAATTAGAAAAATACAACACTCATGACAAATCATTGAAATCATGCCGTAAAAATGACCAACACGAATAAATTTGGAAAGTTCTTGTCATGGAAGTTTTTGGTTCTCCAGTACTCCAGAATTAATACAACATTGGTTCTTTGAAGTCAATATAAAGGATAGAATCCATGTTCATATTACGCTCCCAGGATGGGATGAATAGCATTGTGTTTACACCCCATAGAGGGCAGTAGACACTTCCCGATAGAGGGCAGTAGACACTACACCATAGAGGGCAGTTGACATAGTCCAGTAGAGAACAGTAGACACAAACTGGTATTAGTTATTAAGATAATGCAAACTACCTAGCCGTCTGTAGAAATATATCGCAATGGGTATGACACTGAATCCTAGAAGTGGACATGACGAATTGGTGTTATTTTATGTTGATATATTTTTCAAGTAATGAAATGTTATGAGTGTAATAAATATTACAAAGAACATCATAGTGGATTTCCTGACTGACCACAGCGTACAGGGGCGGATGCAGACTTTTGGAAGTGGGGCCGCCGGTAGAGAATCAAAGTTTAGAGAGGTCCGGGGGCATGCTCACCCGGGAAATTTTGGACTTTAGATGTCCGAAAATGGCCACAGGGGCATGTTAAAGGATCAATTCTTGATAAATATTTTTGTTTTGTAGCCAATGTTAATACAGTAATACTGATATATTTTACTTTCCGAAAAAGGGGGCCGGGGCCGGCCGGGCCCCCTTAAATCCGCCCCTGATGTACTGGTCTGGGCAATAGAGTCCAGACCAGACCAAACTAAACATCAACTTGTGTGGATAGATATTTAAAATAATGTTAAGTAAAGTAGAAACACTGTATACTTAATTATTAAATTTTTATTATATTACTCACATAGTTAGAAATTATACTTTAGACTTACAATGATTGCATAGTTGTTAGTAAATTTAAGTTATTACATTATTAAAATTATTATCATTAATATTATAGGTTAAATTATATAAATACAAAGAAGAAAGGAAAATATGATATGGCAATCCAGAATATACAGTGATTAAAAATAAATAATTTAAATGTTGCCGTTTATCATCATACATCAAGGCGCCTGCCTGCCTGTCACATTTCAAAATTCAGTACCACATCATTAATAATCATGACACACACACTGCAATTGAAAACCTTCCTTCGCAGACAGCTCTCGTAAGTAGACACCTCCCATAATGGACATTAATTCAAAGACCCATTTGTTCTTCCTACCTAATCAGTGCATTTGGTACCTCTTGTAAACGGACACCTCCCACAAGCCGACACAGAGACACTTTTTGTCTTAAAATTTAAACTTTTTGTATGTTAATTTACCTCCCATACATGGACATCCCAGAAAATTTTGTGATTTTTCTGTACAACGAATACAAATTTCTGTACAAAATCATACTTGTACTCATACTTGTACTCATACTCATACTTGTACTCATTAAAATTTCTATGGATAAACCTATAGAACAAGTAGTTGTGAGCTAACAGATACAATTTCACAACATTTGGACAATGATATAATGTTGAAAAACATTTTGCAAAGCGAGTCCCAAACCAAAAGTGGGTCTACCACTCAAATTACAGTCTTAAAGATAGGAAAGGACTGTGCTTGAAAACCAAAATCAATTTACAGATATAACTCGCATAAAATGGAAAGATCAGCCAAATTCACACTAAAACAGGCAATTTTTAATGTAATTTTTGATACGGTTTTCAAACACAGCCCTCACTAAATCTGTAATCTTCCTATTCTTTAGCATTGTGTAATATAAGTATGTAGTTGTAGACACACTTCTTTGATTTAAAACCCATCTTAGAAAGTGATTTACTTCATTACCTCATTGTCCTAATGTTGTGAAATTTTGTCAGTTCACAACTACTTGTTCTATAGGTATATCCACAGAAACTTTAATCCCGCAGTTCCCCTTTGACCCTCTGGCCAAAACACAACTAGAGTATAAATGTATTCGAACTGAGAACCAGCATGTCTCTTTAGTTTAGTGCATAACACAGTGATTGCCACCAATGCCACACTCAGAGTTTCTATAGGTAAGCAAACAAAACGGTATTAGTTATTAAGACACACCGCAAACTACCTAGTCATCCGTTGAAATATTGCGGAATAGATACGACATCGATTCCTTGAAGTGAATACGACGGATAGCCTCGGCCATCGATTGCGAGATATCGATCGTCTTGATCTTACAACACTGTAGCTTGTGTAGTTTGTGTTGTACGGTGTTAGTTACAATGACCTGGGGATAAGATATACATTAGCATGCACGAATAAATCATAGCGCCCTCATGGGGCCTAATTATTAAACGAAAATGGGATGAAATAGGTAGCAAGATGCAGACAACATTGTGATTTGTTCAGTTATCTTAGGAAAACAATTTATGAAGAATATATTAATAATTGTTTAGGCCTAAAAAAAATTTGTTTTGTGTATTGCCGCAGTACCGGCTTAAAATGTGGGTCAGAAAGTGTATTCAGTTACCAAAAAAAAACATAGAGCACTGGATTACTGCTGTAACTGCAGTAATTTTTACATGGTTCCTTAATATCAAGATGATGCTGGTATTCATGGTAAGGCATATAAAGAAAAACACTTTGTGTTTCCCAGGAAAAGTCACCTAAAATCTAAAAGGGTTCAACCATTTTTTTTTGTAATTTTCGTATTTCCCAAATTTTGTGCTAAATATATGAAATATCTCAAAAATTTACTACTTGAAGTTATCCCAAAATTAAAGTATAGAAAATAAAAAAAAAATAGAAAAACAGTAAGAGGTTTCGCCTAAAAAGATGTTTTTAAAAATGTTGTGCTTTGGGCGACATAAATATTTTTTTTTTCTTTATAGGCCTAATGATTGCCAACTTATAGGAATTATTAATGTATTTGTAATAAAACACAGATTGTAATATATTTAAGATTATCCATTTTTTTTATTATACAATTTGGGATGGGGAGTGACAAGAAATTACCTAAATTATGTATTTAAGATATAGATTTAAACAATACACTAGTTTAAAATTGTATTAATATAAATTAAATTAAACACTACCTCATCAATACAAGAATCTTCTATTTTCTGTGGTGCATCAGATGACAATAGACCATGCGTTGCCATGGCGTAAATTTTGTAGGCCCCACGTTCTTTGAGAATCTCTGCTGCTGCCACGAATGACTCTGCTTCGTCAATCATATCATCCTAAAAAGTGTAACGATAAATGTCAATAATCTTAAGGTTTGGCACCGGTGAGTTATTTATAAATATAAAATGGTCTTCTGAGCTGTACGACTCATAGTGAACTCTAGAGCGTATTCCCAGGTTCTGTCTTATGAACCAGATGAGATAGTCCATCTCACAGGCCTTATGGCTGGGTTAGTCACTTTTATGCTTCATTGCTTTTTAGGCGCTATTGACGTCCCATACTCACTTATCTTAGTTTAGCCAAATGGCTGTTAAAGTGATTCATGCATGACCAACCGCACAGTGAAAACAAGGTGCTAAATCATATACTTAATTGAATTCGAAAATCATGTGATACCATTACATGACACATAAATCGAAGTTTGGCATTCCAAATTAGGTCTACCCTAGGCCTAGGCAAAAAAAAATTACAATTGTGAGAATAATTTTCAGGTATAATTGGTTTGGCTTAGCTCGTTAATTCGAAAGAGAAGCATTTTGATTGGTTAATTCTACTAGTAGAAGCGTTTATTTCGATCCACTCAATTGTCAAATACGGAGGGGCAAGAATACATCACCCTGGTAACCTGGACAATTAAATATTTTTCTTTTTGGATATGCATTATTTAATGATGATCAAAACACTATGTTTTTTAAAATAGTCCAGAATTACATCTTAAAAACTGGACGTATATAACTTTATCTTAAATTATTCTATGGTCTATTATTAAGCATACATTTTTTTTCTTATGCACTTTTATAATATATAACTTCTGCCACCAGAAGATGCAGAATTTTATTGTTTAATGTTTCAGTGGTCCCTAGTCTTAAGGAAAGGGGCCACTGAGTAATCCTGATGAATAAAAAAAACCTAGACAATTATTTTACAAGTCGTTTGTACAGATTAATATCATAGACTGTGATCATTGGTGGCGCTGAATAGTTAAAAATTCAACCAGATACAAGCAATTTGGGGCAAGTTTATGGATGAGACGCTAGTCCATTGCAGCTTACTTCCAGCAATTTACACAATTGTACAGCTGGGTAGACTGAAACAATATGAGTAAATTGTGTTACACAAGGTCGCAAGCAAATGGCAAGCCTGAAGGGTCTTGAATTCTCAACCCTTTGATTGAGATTTTGAACCGTAATCACTGCGTCAACAGCTCTAACATGAGATGAAGCGTTGAGTGTGACTTACAATTCTATCCACTTTAAGAGAATTCAATACAAAAAAATCTCTGAATGTTATTGTTAACATCAGGTTCAAAATATTGTTTTAACAATTTTAATCTAAAATTTCTAACATTTCTACGAATAATAAACCACCTTATGTTAAAAAACAACTGACACTTTTCTCTTAATCTGTTGTTCATTAAAGAATTAGAGGAAACCACTTCTGTGTTGGGGCTTTGCCCATGTTTACCTCTAGACACGCCCTGGTCAATCAATTTTTATTGTGTCGAATTTGTAATAAATAAATAACACAAATTTGAGAAAGTTTTCTTACCACTATGATTGCAATTCTTCCCCCTACATCACCAACTACATTTATTGGAGGTTTTTCCTTTGGTATCAAAACTGTACAAAAATAGAATCAATGTAAAATCAAGATTCAAGAAACTTTATGGTCTTCAAATCATAAAAGCATATAAAGAAATTCTGGCTGTACAGCATTTCGATATTACAATATTTTAAAAAGGTACACATAAACACATTAAAAAAATACGAAGTTTTAACTTTCAAAGTAAAAAATTATCTTAAGAGGAACACGTTTTTCATACACTTAAATGTACTTTTATTATTATTCAAATGTTATTCATTACCTCACCACTGGGTGTTTGATCAAAAGAGCCTCTTGTCAACCTCTACATACATACATTAAAACATAATAATAATTATACATTTAAACATTTGTCTGAGTTTTTATTTCGACCATATTCAACAGCGAGATTTTCTCTGAGATCACTATCTTAATCAAGTCTCAAGGGAGTGGTGCTGTTAGCTTGTGGAAAAAAGCAAGATTCGAACCCAGGACCTCACGATTGGATGCCAAGCATGTGAACCACCAAGGTACAGCACCACTCCGGAATTTTTTTTGTCCTGTTTAAAGGGCTAAAATTATCCAGTGCAGGGACACATGCCTCAGGTTTTAAAGTATTAATTAATGATTTTTACAAGGATTGAAAGGAATAGTTAGGGTCGGATTTAGGGGGGGGGCCCAACCGGCGCGTGCCCCACCCTATTATCGTCAAAATGTAGTTGCGCCCCCCTTATATTAGGAGAGCCGGGCCCAAAATTTACAATAAAAACTACGACTAAAATACGGCACCAGAGCACCAAAATTGGGGAAATGGCCTTTTTTTTTGTTTTTTTTTTTCCTTTGCTCATCAGAAAAAACATGCCAACCCGGAATTTAAAAGTGCGCCCCCAATTTCGGTGGATCCTGGAGCCGCCCCTAATAGGGGTTGCTTTCAATGTTAATTCTGACAAAAAATGTTAACGATAATATTGTTATAATTAGTTAAGTCCAATGATTTTGTTAAGGATCATGAGGTGCTTGCATGGCAATGTTGACAGCAGCAAGAATTTACAGGTTTTGGGTCTAAAAAGATCACATATTTTGTTTACTTTTAACATGTTTGGGGGTTGCAATTTGCTTCAGAACATAAAACACACAATTATCTAACTACTATATAAAAATTGTAGTCGAAATATTTCAAATTTGATTAGCCATGAAGGTATACACATTTTGTGCACAGCATAGTTAATCATGAAAATTTAGAGGTCCAGCGTGATTTAAATTTTATTGTTAATTTTTAAACTTTTCTCATTCTCAAACTTTTTCCATGCTTAAAGGCCATACCTTCCTAAGTCTCTCAAAATTAAAATATTCTAAATTTGAATATATTTTTTTTCCAAATTTATTTATTCAAATCACATTTGTCATTTATTACATCCAAGTATAAACAATGCAAAAGAAGAACAGAATTTTATTTTTTACAAAATAAAAACAGAATTCTATTTTTTGGGTTGATCCTAAAAAACAAAGCAGATGAATCTGTGAAGTCTAAAGCTAGTAAACAATGGTAAGCTACGTGTATGTGCTTTTCGCGAGCAAAAACGGTGTCTACTGAAAATAGCCTGGGCGACATCCGTGCAGATACAATCTACAGCCTATTACCTTAGCAACAGGAAATTATCAATAAATCATTTAGACAGCCTAAAAGTTAATTATTAGCTTTTTTTCTATTCAAGAATAAAACTAAAAAATATGCAGGTAACTTTATGTTTATTATTTTAGAAATAACCAACAGCTAAATTTTCAAGTACTGTAAATTTGATTTTTTGGATAGATTTTGGAAGAAACGCCCTGAAAAGGGAACTCTGGAATTAAAATCTCCATGGATACACCTTTAGAACAATTACTTGTGACTTAACTGACGAAATCTCACAACAATTACAGATTTTGAAAGTGTTGGGTTTGAAAACAATATCAAAAGCGGCATTAAAAATGACCTGTTTTAATGTGAATTTGGCTCAGCTTTCCATTTATGTGAGTTATATTTGTAATACGAGTTTGGTTTTCAAGCACCACCCTTTCAAAATCTCTAATGTTCCTATTCTTCAACTCTGTGTAATTTAAGTAGTAGACCCACTTTTGAACTGAGACTTACTTTTCAACATGTTTTTTGGCATTATCTTATTGTCCAAATGTGAATTTTTTCAGTTATCACAACTAAATCATTCTTGATGTGGACATAATTTATGTCGAAATATTGAATCCTATACCTGCCAACTCACACGCATTATGCGTGTGTCTCACGCATAGGAGGCTATTTTGGACGTCTCACGCATAAATTAATTTATCTCACGCATTACCGGTATTCTCACCCATAAACAGTCATTCCGATAGTTTTTCACACGTTATGACACAATATAGAGCAAAATACGGTAAAAATCGATCCCAAAACAGCGATAATTTGTCCAGAAACGGCCCAAAATTGTCAGATGCGGTTTTTTTTTTTTTTTTGGGAGAGAATGTGGTCCAGATAGCGGTATGGGTAGGCTGGGTATGTCTCACACATTGGAGCCCAAAAAAGTTGGCAGGTATAGAATCCTGTCATGATGTATGTATGTATCTCATTGCTTGGAGTATGCATTATACTTTCTCACAACTAATTGTATTATAGATTTATCCATAGAAATTTTAATCCCGGAATTGCCCTTAAGGGTCTCTCGACTGAATCCAAAGTTTACCTGGTAACATCTGCATACCATCAACTGTTCTGACAGTTGGTGGGGAGTGTCTACCATCGATATGCTCTGAATCGGTTTCCTTATGCTCCCCATGGATTACTGCTAGGCCTAGACGTAATCGATCTGCAAAAGACGTAGCACGCTTTGCAGCGGAGGGATTCCTTGCAACGATGACCGCATTACGCCAATCAGGAATCTGTATAACAAAAAGAACACATTGTTTAGGCAACTGAATTCTCCATATACTAACAACATGTTATTTAAATTTGTCTTTTAGTTGAAGCTAAAGTGACATTGAAAGACAGTATAACAGTTATTCATGCAAATCAATTGTTACAGTATATGAGTGGTCACAAAATGAGCCACATTGTAGGTGAGATAATCACCAAAAATAGGTCCAAAGTCAAATTTTTAGTATAAAGTATTTCATTAAAATGTGTTTTTTAGGTAAATTTACATGTAAATAAGTATTCTTCATGTAGATTTTCTGAGATTTGTAGTCTTTTAATCATTTATTTTTTGATTGCTTTATGAGCGATTTTATCAAAACCGTGTTTGAATACATAAAACTTCAAATTCTCTTATCTTTTGAGTTTATTTATCCAATAGATATTATTTAAAAGTGTAGATTATAGCTTATATTACAGTATGCTCTATTAGATGGTACAAATAGCCAATTTTAGATTGTTCTAATCATGAGATTTTTTAATCACCGAGACTAATTTTGAGACTTACATTTTCTTGTATATACTGCACAATGAACGGAGATGCTCTCAAGTTGTCTACTGGAATGTCAAAGAAACCCTGTATCTCCTTATGATGTAAATCCATTGTGATAATGTGGTTCATTCCTAATTAAAAAAAAAAATAAGAAAATCAGATCAAATGATACAGAAGATCATGACAATCATTATTTCAACATTATCTTTACTCATCTATAATTCATTATACCCTTCGCATTTTCCAATTTATTTTAACAAAAGTCTTGTTTCGATTCTTTTAATACCAGATCTGCAGTTGATTTACATATCCCTAGGCATAAAAAAACCTATTTTCAACATAATATTAGATTTAGTGGACATAAACTTTGGAACGACCTACCTGATGACATCAAACAAAGCACAACTAAGAAACACTTTAATCTTACTCTTAAAAAGCACTTTATTTCAAATTATTAAAATAAACTAAACACAAAAGACAGACACAAAGACGATCAGTTCCTTTGTTTTTTTTCCCCTGTTACTTGTCTTTTTTTCCTGTTTGTCCTTCTGACCCTAAAATGTCTTCTTTATGTCTTTCGTGTTATTGTAAATTACTGTACATATGGACAATAATTCATTGTGTAAAACATGAAAAAACTTTCTAATGGGGATGTACACATAATGAATAATAAATATTAAAATCACACTCACCAGCTTTTGATAACATTGTAGCAAGTAATTTAGAAACAATAGCTCCTCGCTTTCTCATTTGACTTTGTTTACTGTAGGGCAGGTACGGGATGACACCAACGATCGACTTAGCACATGATGTCTTGCAGGCATACGTCATAATTAATAGCTCCATGATAGAGTTGTTGACATCACTATAAACAAAGAAATACAAGTCTTTATTAATACCGTATTTGTCTGAGTATAAGCCTATGGGGCCTGGCCACGAAAATCGGCGAAATTTAGGGGGTGGGCCTATACTTGGATGAAATATCAAATATGAAAATTAAAGGCTCTTTACGATTTCTAAATTAGGTCAAATCGGAGTGTATAATTATCAATAATAATAAATATCCAAATAAACTGTAAGTTTTTGTCTTAATGTTTCGTTTTTTTGTATTTCCCCATCGTGAATTCTTGAAGCATACAGGCCTAGCCTACACAACAAAAACACATCTAGCCCTTCCAACTTGGAATTAATTTTCCCAAGCCTAAAATTAGACGGCGTGATCAAAGGTCAATATTGTGGGTTATATTATGGATGGCAGTGACAATGATAGCCAATCGAGAACTAGGGGGTGGGCTAATACTCAATCATGGGCTTATACTCGGACGGTACAACAGTGGATTTACATAATCTTGATTTATTTGGTGTAGAACACCAAGGATAACCCACAGATAACCTACAAAAGTCCAAAGTGAACTTATATCCAGTGGGGTCCTTCTGGTGGTGATTGGGCAGTACACCAGGAGACAATCCCCTACTCTTTTTCAAAGAGTGAACTGCTTTCTTTAACATGCACAGGAGCCATGCTGTACACGGGACCAACAGCTTAATGTCTCATTCGAAAGACGGTGCACTAGTAACTTGTATTCCGACCCTCCAGCCGAAACACAAGGACAGTGGCGTGGTGTTGAATCAAACCATAAGTGAGTCACGGTTCAGTGCACAGTACAGTGATAAGAGGATGGGAATGGTTCTTTCCCACAATCTAACAGGGCCACTCCCTAAGCCTCATAATGAGACTTGGTTTACAAAGTATGATATAGTTCTCATCCTACAGTAACAGCACCACTCCCTAAGCCTCGTAATGAGACTTGGTTTAGAAAGCAAGACACAGTTCTCATCCTATAGTCCGGCGGCCAAACGTGAAATTTTAGGTGGACCCTGACATCGAGTACATATAATGTTTCTCTTCATTTTCTGAATTATGGGGTCACATGGTCCCAA
>JAOTQE010016776.1:0-10822 GCA_025631205.1 Nesometra sesokonis | reverse complement strand
TGTTATTGATGTTCTTTATGTTCATATTCTGTAAGTGGCAACTTTCGTTGCTGTTGAGTATTGAATAAATAAATAAAATAAAATAAAATAAAATATAGTTTTGCAGGTTTCTATCGTTAACCTGAAAATGGTAAACAGTCTGCAGAGTGGGTAGTGTTAGAGAGACCTTTAGCAAATTTCAGACAATTGGATACTGTGGATCACTTTAATAACAACCATATCACGATTACACAGACCAGTACTTTTGCTAGCAAGCACCGTCAATTAGTAAATAAATTCAAATTAATAGTTACAAAAAGCATCTGTATTTACCAACCATCTACATAGGCTGTGGCTGTTGTTACAATATATTGCATGTGAATATATTATAATATTCTATGTTACAAAATATGGCTTATACACATGAAAAAAACTTGGAAGAATAGTAGACAATTTTGGAAAATTCAACATAATTGTGTTTGTGATGAAAACTGTTGCCTGTGATAAGTTAATCCAATCAAACTCTGTGGTTTGATTGGGTAAATTTTTAGCTTATTCTTATGTTGTTTACAGCAATTTTACTCTTCATAATCTTTGATCCTGACTCTTTTACTCGTCAAAATGATTAAAAAGGGTTTTTAGGTGGTTTTTTTTTGGCTAAAGTATATGAAATTGTCAAGAAAATTGGAAGAATACTTAGTTATTCCAAAAGTGTAACTGTAGAAAATAAAAAGGTTGAATTATTGAGGCCAGTTTCACACGGAATAAAGAATAAGAAAGAATTATTTTATAAAAAATTACAGTAAACTTCATTAAAATGATACTGTGAACATGTTATGAATTCAAAATTCAAGTTAATTTTTGCTTCCTTGCAAATGGCCCATATTGTACTCTAGAAGTAGTAAGAAGAGTAAGACAGGCAGGTATTGCACAAAATAGATATTTGTGTCTCCTTTATCAACTAAAAGTTGTTATATTTTAGGTACTGACGCACACTCGTCTGCTGTCTCATCTTGGCATCGGAGTTCTCATTGGTCTTCTTTACATGGATATTGGTAACGATGGTAAAAAAGCTTACAACAACTCTGGGTTTTTGTTTTTTTCAATCCTGTTTCTCATGTTCACAGCTTTGATGCCAACAGTCCTAACATGTAAGTACAGTAGATACATTAATGTCGCAAGAAAATGTTTATTCATTCTTTTTTATGAATGTGTAACATCTGGTCCACAGAACCTTGAGACTCTACTGTATAAGTCGCTATATAAATCGAACTACATCACATTACATTACATCTTATACAAGAACAGTAATCCTGCTTGCTGCATACACCTATGTTGAAATTCTAATTCTGTATTGAGTAGAAATAACGTAGAATAAAAAAAATAATAATTTCACTGTATACCATATTATATAGTTTTTATAGATACCATATAGTAATTATTTTATTTCCAAATATTTATACTGATTTCAAACAGATAATTAAGAATTCTTGAATGTAACAGAAAGCAAATGAGTCATGTACATTGCTTTTTTTTCTAAATTATAGTTCCGACAGAAATTCATGTTCTGTTACGTGAGCATTCAAATTATTGGTACAGCTTAAAGGCGTACTACTTTGCAAAGACAATGGCAGATCTACCATTCCAAGTAAGTGTTCAGCTCCATCCTTTACAATTTTGTCTCATCATTTTAAATATAGTTCACTTTCTATGAATATTGTATTTGATTATACTACTACTGTGGTGAAAAATTAAGATTATTTATTTAATTGGTTCAGATAAAATCATAGGTAAAATAATGTCATTATTTTGTGTAAAGGTTAGTACTCAACATTTCTACTTCATTAAAAGCATTTCTTGTTATTTCATTCTTTCGATAATTCATTTTGGTTCAGTCAATAGGACATGTTAATTAAGATGTTTACCATTCTACCTCCTGTAGACTACTTTGGTTAAAATTTAAAATTTTAATCAGTTATTTAACTGGATTTACAAAAAGAATATCTCACAACAGAGAACACTTTTATTCCTAAAAATGATAAGTTGATACAGATCGTTTGTTTTACATGATAGTACAAATCCACAATAACTTAGGTTGGTCAATTATCTGATTTTAAATGTCAAAATGTAAAGGATTGCACATATACTGTACAATGTTTCATATCAGTTTCTTTCAGATGTGGTATATGGTACAAAATATGTTTTTTTTTTATTTTAGGTGGTTCTTCCCATTATTTATTGCACAATTGTCTACTTTATGACTGGTCAACCACATGATACTAGCAGATTCTTTATGTTCGTTTCTATATCGATGTTGACCTCTTTTGTAGCACAATCACTGGGTTTACTTATAGGAGCAGCTGCTACAACAATGGAGGTAAGAAAAACAGTAACCTCACAAAATGAATGCTCAGAAATTATTGGATTTTGTTCTACGAAATTGGTGTTTTGGAACAATCGGAAGTGATTGGTAGTCAATATAGCCCATAGGAAGAAGTTACAAAGGTGCCTAAATGAGAGCCTAAGCATTGTACCTAGCAATAAATAAAAAAAATTAATAATCTATTAAATCTTTATATGTAGTTTGTGAGGTGGTTTAGGACATTTAACACTAGTACAGTATAGCAGAAATGTAGTCTGAATGTGTTTATATGGTGTTTAAAAATTGTTGTGAAAAATTTCACAACAAATTTCATATCACACAGCATAGTAAACAGTGAAGATTCAACAAAACTAACACAATTTTATATTTATTGTTAACTTTTGCAAGCTTAGATTTATTTATATGTAATTTTTTCAACATTGAAGATAGTATTTCAGAAATCATTTATATAAAAGTAGGCTCAGACTCATTCTTAAGAATGCCCGATATGTGAACTACAGTGGAAGTTGAATATCAACTTATATTGATAAGTTAAACTTATTGGGACTGTTAGACAGATGGATGGACTGACTGACAATTTTAAATTTGCAATTAATTGATACAGCCTAAGCAAAATTAATGTTACTGGATAGCAGTGTGATTTGTCTAAATAATTGACCATGCATGAATATTTTAAATGTTAAATTAGGATATATCATGAAAAAGTGACAGTGAAAGGACCTGGCCAGCTTACCATGCTATATGCTGTTTGTATGGTGAACAAACAACTCTTGTCCAACATATATTATTAATATGGCACCACCATTTAAATTAATGATTGAAAAATTAATATTAACTTTTCAGCTGGCGGTGTTCGTTGGGCCTGTAAGCAGTATTCCTGTTCTTCTTTTCTCTGGCTTTTTCGTTACGTTCAACACGATACCAAACTACCTTCAATGGATGTCGTATATCTCCTACATACGATACTCATTTCAGGGTGTATTGATATCCATATATGGAAATGACCGGGGCGACCTACATTGCGATGACGGAGATGGATGTCTATTCAAAACAAGTGAGGATGTACTCAAAGAATTTGATGTCAACAATGGCAAAGTTTATGTTGCTTTCCTTATACTTTTGACATTCTTTGCTATATTACGCTTCTTTACGTACATTGCATTACGAATTCGCTTGAAAGTGAACCAGTGAGGGTTAATACTGTATTAAAATTAAATAACCAACAAGATTAGGGTTATTATCTATATATTTTATTAGCTTATTAAGCTTTTTCTGTTTACATCTATTATATACAGTAATTTAGAAAGGTAGCATGTAAACTTTCTAAATCCACATAGAATAGTGGAGATAATCTAGATGATAATGTCGATAATATCGGGGTTCTGAGAATTTATTTAGGTGATCCCATGTGCATTCAGATGATAATAAATAAATAAAAGTTGTAAGCAATGTGGAGAGGCCTAAAAATTACGTTGTTTGCCTTCCCCTGTTGGAAATTTTAGGGTAGGAGTGGCTCAGGTGACGCTTGAAAGACAGTAGTTCTTAAAGCCAATTCACAAGTCTTTTATGGTAATAAAATGTACTGTGTTTGAGGCATGATCATGTGTATACCTGCCAACTCTTGGGAGCCCAATGCACGAGACGATCATAGTACCATGATACCTAAGTTGACTTCGACAAGCCATATTGTTCGTCATCTTTACTGTGTGTAGCAGTCTGTGTTTTTTGTAGTTTTTCATGAAAATTGTTATGGTTTGTGCCATTGTCGCCTCATTTTGGGGGTCTCTGAATCATATAGGTCTGATATTATTTACATTTTTACGAATTCTTCTCATGTGTGAGAAAATACGATGTATGCGTAAGACGTTCAAAATGGGTGCTCATGCGTGAGACTCACATATTATGTATGAAAGTTGGCAAGTATACATGTTGAGTTGGCAATATAAGCATATCTTGTAAATCAATAATCGGGCTAAGATAAAAGAAATAAACATTGGAATGGGGCTTTTTGTATAAGAGCACCAGAAGATGGCAAATAAAGTAATATTTTAAAGCTAATGATGTAAGCTATGTGATATTTTGAAATTGATAATTTATTTCTTCCATTGTGCTGTATGATAAATGCTATAAGTTTTTTGTAATAGTGACTGTCTGATTACAAGGCAGGGAATGTTGTTGGGGTGGGGATGTGTTATTGACAACAAATGAAGATGGTAACTATGATACTTGTGTCTATGGGGTTGTAAAAGATATTGCTACTAAATATGTCTGGCAACATTGTAGTTGCATGATGGGATTTTTAATGCTGAATGTACATAGAGCTTGCTGATGATCTAATCTTGCCAAATACTGGGTCTTGTTTTTTAATTTAATCATTTTGAAAAAGTTGAAAAGGAGGTTTTCTCTAAACTTTTACACCAAATGTTGTAATACAGTATTGTTAATTTTTTCATGGTCTGTGTTTTCCCAAGTAATTGTACATAAGCTTAGATTTAAATGTTAAATATATTCAAATAATATATCCCGGTTGGGCGCTTGGTTTATAAGTGGTATTTTTTAAAAGCTGTGTGAAGAAAGTAAATTAATTAACTTGTATTAGAATATTTTCTAATCAATTTAAATGCCTCACGATTAAAATTATATATTTTGTACAAATCCTGCTATAATAATGTTTTATAATTCATTGACAATGATACAATTATTTGGTGAACATTATTTTCGTAAACCATCACAGTCTATATTTTTACTGTGCTGTTGAAAACCCTGCCTACATTGGATTGTAAAACAATTATTGTTTTTAAAAGCCATATTTTAAAATATTGACTTTGGTGAGTTTTATAGTGATTCAGTAATTGTCTTCTACCCTGCAGGGTTAGACAATTTATTCCCTTACTAAAGACTCATCATAGGCACTATTTGTCCATTATTGCCAGCAAAGCAAACACAATAATTGCTTATTATTATTCAATTCAGTTGTTAATAAAATCTTTAATAAATTTAAAACTACATAACACCTGGTGCAATTCACCACAGTCACCTTATCTTTCAGTTGTTATGCAAACAACTGGTTGTATGCTGATCAGTATATGCAAGGATTTTCTGGGCTAGATGTTAATGTTAGGAGCAGGCATTGCATAGACAAATCTTAAGGTATTATGATACAAGGGTTAAGCCTAATAATAGATATAGCCTTATTTTTGTGGAATATACTTCTAGGCTAGATATCAAATGCTAAGTAGGCCAAGCCTAGCCTATACAATGGTGAACTAGTTCAACAATACTCTACTAGGTTGGAGTAATTGAATAATAATTATAATATTGTAATGCCTATTTTTGGGGATATGGAAATATATTGTACTCACTTCTTCGACTCATACAATATTTTGCCGCAGTTAATGCAATATTTTTCTGTATTCTCCTCGAATGGGTACAATATATTTCTGTATATTTATGTAAAAATAATTAAAGTAAATATATACGATAATTCAAACTAAACTATTTAAAAGAGGGTTTTTTTTAATTGAAATTTGTCCTTTCTAAAAGTTGCTTGATTTTATCCATCCACAATTTTGTGCAAAAAAACACACTTTCATTGTGGTTTAAATATATTTTACATTAATTGTAAGTATTGAAAATGTAGAGCCATTTATAGAAATATATATTTTATCAAGCATATTATTACCTTTCTTACAGGTAATAATTATACAGTATGTGAGCCAGTGCTTTTATCGTAAATGACATGAAAAGAAGCGAGTAATTTATTCTATGTTTATGAAGAGTGTGATTTTGATGTATGGGTTTAATTAATAAAGTAAATTATTTTAAAGTAGTTTATACCAAGTAAATTAAATTGAATTATATAAATACAATTCTATAATATATTTCTGCCATTAATCGTGCTATTTTCAAACAGATATATCTATAGTTGAATCGTGTATTGGGAATTTTAACAAAAACAAAAAAAAACTGAAATAAATCATGTATACATTTTTAATGCTTTGAAATATTTTGTTGTTAGTTATATTAAATCTTTAATCATTTTAGATTATGTATATTGTATAACCTAATTAAACAAATCAAGAATTTAAGTTTAGTAGACAAAACCATGGTTTAAAAAAAATGATATTGCTGTATTTTTTGTAATAAATGTCAAGAATACTGTATACCATAATTACTATTACTATTTGGTTTTATCTATGTTTTTAATATGTAATGAATATATAATATGTAATAAATTTCTTTTGTATAATCCAATCAAAGCAGGTGGCATTCGATGAGGATGAGGCATGCTGCTGCAATGATGCTCTAGATCATACCTATTTCACAGGAAGTGCATTGTCACAGCGGTCTTGGGGGTGTATCCAGAGAGGGTGCTTAGGGTGCTCAAGCACAGGCAGATCAGCTGGATAGAGGAGATCAAATACCGGATAAAGGGGGTCCGGTGCCAAATTATTTTTTTTGTTTCTAGGAGTCTAAGGCCCTCCTCAGGCCAATTTTTAAACCAGATGCATTTCCTGGGTATCTGAGGGGAAATTTTCATAGATAATTTATATACAAACAATGAGTTTCTCAAGTTCAAATAATATTCGTCCAATCAAAAGGGGTCGGGTTGGCCCCCACTTGGATCCATGCCTGGAGCACCCCCTTCAGATTTAAAAAAACGATAACATTAGTATATAAAAGTGAGAAATTATTGTTACAGCTGAGGAACTGCGCACTCCCTGAGAAGAAAAGAACTATGAGACTGAAGTAGGGGAAATATTTTTTTTGCTTGTCAGCAAGAGCACCCCTTTCCAAATTCATGGATTGGCCCTGTATAGTACTATCATTTTAAACTATCAATAGCGTATCCAGGAGCTTAGAGTGACATAGAAATAAAAAAAAAATTAGCATATAGATATGAAGATTGGGTCCTCGAGTACCCCTTTCAGAGAAAATGAGTATCCCCCTTTCAGAGGTAAACAACTACAGTATAATGTCAGAGGAAATGAACCATAAATTCAATAGTCCACCGTAAGAAACGTGGAATGGGAGCAATAAGGTTTTTTGTGCTTGTCAAAATCTGATCGTGGTTGAGCATTCCTCTTCCCCAATTTCTGGATACGCCCATGACTATCCCAATTAATTTGATAGAATATTTCAATGTGGTACACCATAAGACAATCCAAAAACTGTTCATACAGTGACAATCCCCTACTCTTGCAAAAAGTTCCTTTAAGTAGAGGATCAATGTCAAAATACAGTTTGGCTCATATTAAAACATGAGCCAAACTGTATTTTGACATTTGAGCCAAATTAGATTTAAATTTGAAACAGTGGTCTTGATGGTGCAGTACAGCATCAGTTGTAAACAGAGTTAAGTGACATTTGTATTTTACTACACATTTGATTGGATCATCTAAATATATTTTAATCAAATTTTGATCAGAGATGAATATGTTAAAATAAGTTATAGTAAGTATAAACAGAGTAACAGTTTGATTTAGACTGAATTTTACCTAGTCTACCTGTATTATTGCATTTTATGTACGTAAATCTTCAATTGTATTTCAATTTATTCTAATGTGCTTTGTGACTCAAATATTCACATTTTAAGTTATGCTTTGCTGTATAATTTATTATTTTATAATTTTATTGGTAATTTCAGTATAAAAATCTTCAAAATAACATTTTTACTTGACCAACTGTCAAAAGTTAGTTTGCTTAATAAAGCACATTTATTTGGCCATTTCATTATATAGAAACTCCATATACTATTTGCTATTTGAGCACAATTTTTAAAACCTCCACAATTGTGATAGAATTGGTCTGTGATTGTATGAATTTAATATGGTTATAACAATGTTTTAAACATTCTATTATGCCAATCAATGCAATGTTGTACTTGAATTATAGTTCAAACAAAAAATAAAATGAAAAAAAATGAGTTAACATCGAATCGTACAATATTAAATATAAAGAGAGAAACACAGTGCTGGCTGTCTGTTGGTGACTCATGAGTAGATATTATAAAATGAACCTTTTAATTGGATGATTAGTATACAATAGTTGCTTAAATGATGTTTTTTAGTGGTTGATTTGATGGTCTATTGTTGAAAATCAATCACTTATTGGAGGAAAGAATGTTACATATTGATAGAATTTTAGTAGAAGTGTCCATATTGAAAAGAAACCTTTCATATTGAAGGAAACAATTACAAGCTATATTAATTGTAATAATTTTGACTATTAAGTGTAGTGACAATATTTTTAAAGTTTTTGGCAGAATGCTAAAAATGGTCAAAACCATATTGAAGAGTGTCTGCGAAAAGGTTTAAAATAAGCCAAGCCTGCTAATGTAAAACCTCAATCCTAATTATCAATGCAAATTTATTCAAACTTATTTTAATTAAGAATCTGTATTTGTGTTTGAGAAACAATTGTAAATAATTGAAGGTTTTTAATGTAGATGACAACGCAGAAATTTTAGCTGTACAATGTATTTAAATAATTAAGATTGTATGCTTATACTTGTTTTGGTAATTAATGTTAATATACATATAGGACCAAATCTATTCTTGATAAACTCTCTTTGTTATAAATATATGTCTGCATTATAACACATATGTAGTACTGAAAAAAAAAAACTGTTGAGGTACTTCAAGTTTCCATCAGTATGCTTGGATCATCACCAGGAGTGACAGCTCAGATAATCAAGAAAATGAGATATGAGCGTGTGGAGGCTAAAACCCATAAGAAGTATTTATAGTCTAGTCAGTGACTAGGGTGGAGTAACTAGCTAGAACAATGACAATGACTTTATTTCCTTCGTAAGCATTTTACAGAATTACAATAATATAGAAAAAAGAAAATGTTTTTTAACAAAGAAAAGGGAAAATTTCCTGAAGCTTAATGCTTATGAAAGAAAAAAAACCCATTTTACATATTATTTTACCTAATTGAAGAGTCAGTTCTTAAATTATATTATTTATCTTCTACAAATAAAGATGTGTACATATAAAAAACATATCTGATGAAATGAAAATTTTGTGCAAATTGTATACATTTCATAAATTGAAAGATGACAAAGCATTGTTTCAAGGAATGTGAAAAAAGCTAAGACTCATTCCTGAGGACGACGGAAGTATATTTGAACACAATGTCTAGTAGTTTAACAGGTCATTTCAGAACTACACATTTGGTGTACTGCAAGTTATAAATTGATTGATATTTCACCATGCACATCTTCTAACAGTAAACTTTCTTCAGTATGTAAGTTTAGTTTTACTTTTCTCAGTTTTAATTTGGTGTTAGTCATTAGAGTTTCAGTTGCTAATATTTTCTTTATTTTGCATTTCTAAGAATTATTCTAAAATTTTGGTTTGTGACAATGTTATTTTTAATAGTTTTTATGATTTCCACACCCTTTTTTTACAGAAACATTTTTTTAAATGCGTATTCACATTCAGTGAACATCATGTAAAGTGAATGTGGATTTACACTAAATATGATTTTAGTTTGTGATGACTTGCGCATTGATAAAAAAAAAACACCATAAAATTTCCCAATATTATGTATATTCCATTGTATATCCTTGTTGCATGGCCATGTTGGAAATCTTGCCATCATATTAGCTATGACATCATCACAATTTGAAACCTATTCTGTAATTGGCTCTTATATGCTGCTCTTAGTAAATCATTGATAAAATATTTAATATTGGCTGTACTATGTAACTGTTAAAACTTTATCATTATTATTAGCTAATTTTAAAAACTTTTTAAAACATCCTTAAAAAGCAATTCTTAATGATAGTCTTTATTTTGTGCAGCTTTAAATATAAAAAAATAGATATATCATATTAATATGAAGCATTGATCGTTTATTTTGTGAGTACTGTATTCTGTATCTTGTATAAATTTAATACAAATAAGATGGGATAAAGTACTGTACATGTAATATTTTGTACAAAAGAATTAAATAATGATGCCTTTTGGAGATTATATCCAAACCTATTATAATATTTATAATCTGTTGATTTATAGTTAGTGTACTGACTCAGTTGTTAACCCACCCTAAACTATGATCTCATGGTAATGGGCTTATATGCCTGCATTACACATTGACTGGGGTTCCATGTTCCATGTAGTGGTTTATACCAGTGTGTATGCCAGCATTACACATTGACTGGGGTTCCATGTAGTGGCTTATACCAGTGTGTATGCCCACATTACACATTGACTGGGGTTCCATGTTCCATGTAGTGGTTATACCAGTGTGTATGCCCACATAGTGTGTATGCCTGCATTACACATTGACTGGGGTTCCATGTTCCATGTAGTGACTAATACCAGTGTGTATGCCTGCATTACACATTGACTGGGATTCCATGTTCCATGTAGTGGCTTATACCAGTGTGTATGCCCACATTACACATTGACTGGGGTTCCATGTTTCACATTGTGGCTTATACCAGTGTGT
>JAOTQE010016765.1:0-10822 GCA_025631205.1 Nesometra sesokonis | reverse complement strand
AATATTACTACAGCACCAAATATTAAAACATTTAAAAAACTAATTAATGATCAAATGATATGAAAATCATCTACATTCTCATGACATCAGTCCGTTAGTTCTACCTCCTCATGTTGTTTTGTAAATATTCTTTTAACTGTTATTTATGTATTTATTTATTTATTAAACATTTATTTAGCAGACATACAGATTCCGCATGGAAATACAAAAAGAAATGTTTTAAATTTCTGTATATACGTGTACTCCCGTATACAAATAAACATTTTTTTCTGCTCCTTGTAAATTACTGTGCATATTTTCATTCCATTCCATTATATATGTTGTCAACATTACAAAACAAAAAATGGCCTTCTGAAAAACACCAATAATGGTGAATCAAGTTTCCGTTTAGAAATAAAGTTATTATTATTATTATTATTATTATTATGGGCATATCAACATTTTTGTCAAAGGATTGAACTATATATATTCCATATACAGAATAAATATGAATTTAGGATACTAAAAATTGAGTTGTATTGTTAAGTGGATACCAGTAGGTACGACACAGGAAACACTTTACTACAGGAACAATCAAAGTACAAGAGTGTCATGTCAAGTCCTATAAGGAAATAAATGACCAAAGTGTCAGCCATTGGTATCTGTATTGAATCTATACTCTACTACTGTATAAAAGCCATGACAAAAATTCATACAGCATTGTGTACTTATATCCAACGCAGGTTTCACAGATTTTTGTTCCTTTTGTTGCATATTTTTGTGCAACAATGATTGAAGATTTTTGTATTCATCATTCAAAAGGAACTAGCCAAGTTGTAACTAAACAAAATTGTTAGCATTTCTGATAGTGAATCAAATAATATATGAATAAATAGAAACTTTTATCACAATCGATAATGAAAATTTTACTTGATTGCCAGGCTGTACATTTTATTCCTATCCTTTAAAAACAGTTTGTGATAAGCCATTCAGATGGTTAAAAATTGCGCTACAATTCATTGAAAATGTAGGGTAAAAGTGATCAAACTTTCTAATGGGCATGTACACGTAATGTTTCATTGGAGCTATTAATTGTACACTGATAGTAGTAGTAGAAAACTTGAGAAGCCCGCATTATTGGTTTATAAATAAAAATATGTGTCAGGTACTGTGTTAATTACTAAACAAAAGACAATGGAATTGACACAAACAAACTGTCCAATTAGGTCATTAAAATGCCTCCTACCATTTTTTGTCCCCCTAGCATTTTAAGAGATATCACTAATATTTCCTATTTCATGTTTATGAAATTCTATTCCATAGCTTTGTTCATCTTCTTTAGTTTCCTAATCAGCTTTAGATGTATTGTCACTTGAAAATGACCAAAAAGTGAATGACATTAATTTTTAAATTAACTTGCTCATAATAAAGTAACATCACATTTAAGAACTTGAGAATAGAAATTAGTGTGTTTAAAAATTGTTTAATAACATTTTTACACTGAAAAATGATACAAATGTAAGAGGATTTGAGGTTTTCGGCTGATTTTTAGCATATAACATTGCAATATTGGGGGTAAATAATTTTAAAATACCCTATATTTCTAGTTTCATGGTCATAACTTATGTTTCTTTTGAAACTATCAAGTTATTTTCAATATCCATTTTTTGTCATTTTTCAAGTGACAATACATCTTTAAGTGTTCAATGTATTGTCACTTGAAAATGACCAAAAACTCATCAACATTAATTTTGTAATTTACTTGCTTATATCAAAACATCAGAGTTAAGAGCTTAAAGGGCAGGTTCACCCACTGGGGGGAGGGGCATGGTCCCCGACAGGGAGGGAAGTCCAGGTGGGCGTGGTTACCCATTTGGTTTTGATGAGCAAAAAAAAAAAATTGTTATTTCTCCCTTTTTGATCTGTTTTTTTGTGTATTTTTCCCCGACGGGGGCCTACTATGATTTAGTTTATCATAAAACTATATATATCACCTTTGCACATGAGGAGCTGTCACATGATTTATTTTGATCTTATGGGCTAATTTACAACACTTCAGACTTGAAGTCAAATATGACTAGTTTGACGAAGGAGGTTGTATCAGTATTAATTAAACCTCCTTGGTTTGATGAGTACCTCTCATGTCAAATGATTGTTATTAAAATTGAGTTTGACCCCATTGAAGCATGCGGAAGTGAATTGTGGTGTTGGTCTAAAGGTTATTGATCAACTCCAATGGAATTACAATTAATGAAAAACATACAGAAACACTTATGTAATAAGTGGGATACCAAGCTGTGGCAAAATATTGAACGTGTCGAAGACGAGTACAGTATTTTGCCACAGCATGAGTACAATATTTTTTCGTATCCTCTGAAAATAGGCATTTAATATTATAATTATTATTCAATAGCTTACATGTAAGTAGGCCTACAGATTTGTCAGTGCTTAGCCTAGTCCTAGCCTGCCGCCACGGCCACCAGCTACTAGCTAGCCTACAGCTTAAAAATGATAATCTATGTCCTGCGCTCGAAAAAAACATTAATACCAGCAAATCTTGTAGGTTTCTTTAGTAATTAGTAATTCAACAAAATCAACAATAGGTAGTCAATTGTGCGAAACGCCGATTTTTAACAGGTAGTAAAGCCTAACTACCTCTTGTTGTGCAATCACCACTTTCAGTAAAAACAGTTCTCTTGCTTGGTGAAGTGATGTCATCGGCAAATAGCCCACTATGCACAGGTGGATACTACATAGTATTCAACTGTTCAAAACGGCAGAAAAAATAAAACATTGTATTCATGTGTTTTAGAATTCTGTTTTGTTCTTTTTGTTTTCTTTTCTTAAATACTGTGGAATGAAATTAGAAACAAATGATTATTAAGGAAGCTAATTTTCTGGATGGCATTGTAATTGTTACAGTACCTTTGGATAGTAGTACAAAGAACTATTCAAGAACTAAAACGAAGTTTAAAAAAACCGTAACTAAATTTTTAATATATAAATACTTATTTAGAAATATATTTTACATGGATAACATTTCCATAAAAATTATGTTCTAATAAATGATCCTGCACACAATAAATGGTCTGAGCTAAAACTGGTCTGGATGGACAAAATTTAAAGTTAAAACTGTTCCGGGTGTACCAATAATATCGCTAAATTTGGTCCAGCCTGGAAAAATTTAATTGACTGAATTTTACAGCCAAATTACTACCATTAAGATAAGATAAGATAAGAAATTATTGGTCCGTCATAAAAACATGTTGGAAATTCATGTTCTATGGCGTACACAGTAAAAAATACATAATTAAAATTACAGTTACAAACAAGAAAAATTAAAAATATTAAATAAGAATTGCACCATATACTGTACATATTAAATTGCAAGGCATGCATTCATCTAATTGCATAACAATTATATAATCTAATGAAATTCAAAAAAATTACGTTATTAACTTTATTGCAATCAGGTACAAAGAACCAAATTGAAGTGTAACAAAAAGCAAATATATAACATCAAGAATTAAAACAGACGTACAAATACTATAGTCAACATTAACCATATTAACATACTGAGACCGGAGTTCGTAAACCAACAGCAACGGAACCGAGATTACCAACCTTTAAATTTCATAGTTAATAATAAATTTTTTCGATCTTTCCATTTTTAATTTTGGAATAATGGATTTAACTTTCTGAGATTATATTTTATTAAATGTTCTGCAGGTAGGAGATGGTTTAGCCTATGTGCAGAATTTTTAATTCTACAGAAATATTGTTGGCATAGTCGGTTGCGGCGTTCCGTGAGTTTAGTAAAATTACTTGCATTGAGGGACTGATTGTAGCTGAGTTGCGGAAATATAATATGGAGTTGAACGAGGAGCTTGGATTCTAAGACCAGAACGCATGAATTACTACCACTACTACCGCTAAGCGCTACTACCACTTCTACTTCTTCCGCTACTACCCACTACTGTATCTACTACAACATCAGGCCTACTATCGCTACTATCGCTACTTCTACTGCACTTCTGCAACTGCTTAAATACTACGGATTTTACCGCTACTACAACCGCTTTACCTACAACTTTGTCTACTACTACAGCAGTAGCAGCGCCAGGAATTCCCCGACGGCAGGGCAATGCCCCCGACAGGGAGGGCAACCCCTGACAGCCCACAATGAATAGGCCAAGCATGAGGGTGGGAGTGTTCCCGGTTTTCAGTCTGACAAGAAAAAAACCCCTTATTTGCCGGATTTAGCATGCAGTTAGGCCATCAACAATTATACAAGATAATGAAAAATCACATCTTTGTTCAAAATATTTTCATCCTTATTTCAGGGGCGTCACCAGCTTTTTTCAAGAGGGGGTGCATTTTTGAAAAAAAAAAGACAAATCTATCTATTCCACAGGATCCGCTCCTGGAGTTTTCATTTTGACAAGGGAAAAGAAACGCTATTTACGGAGTATTCTGTGCTTTTGATGTGCACTTGTCTCAAACTGCAGCTCTGTTTATTGTTTCTTTTTGGGTCTTGAATAAAACTGTAGGGGATTTTTAAAATTATTCTTCATAGATAGAAGGGGTAGTATTTTACGATAGGGGGCGCACTTTGAAAATCTTCCGAATTTTAGACCTCAGATTTGAAAAATGTCCCGAATTTTAGACCTCAGAGGTTGGAACATCTGCACACGTGTCAGGCATGTTCGTACTGGAGAACGATCTTTCTCTTTCTCTGTTCCCACTCTTTAAAATTCTATCCTGGTTGACCTATGTAATATCTAAATCTACAGTTATTTTTAAAACAACTAAAGGCATACCTATTTTTTATAAATACTTTTACAAAATCATGTGCACTTTAATTTTTACTGCAACTATCTCAATATTTTCTCTTAGCGCAAGTGGAAAGTATGGTTTTTAACCTTAATTATGTGCATTACAAATTTGACTTCATATTTTACTGAGGAGTGGATAAATTATTCAACTAGCTTTCCTTAACTGCAATGGAATTATATACCTGCCAAGTCTCATTGGAAGCTATTTTGGATGTCTCATGCATAAATAATTTTTCTCACACATTAGCAGAGTTTTCACACATATACAGTCAAATAGTTATTGTTACGCATGAGACAATATAGAGCAAAATACAGTAAAAACGGCCCCAAAAAACGGGCACAAAATTTGCAGATGAGGGTTTATTATCACGAGAAAACGTGGCTCAGCAGTGGTGCTGGGTTTGTCGCACGCATTGGTGGCAAAAAATGATGGCAGGTATAGGGTTAGAAAAGTGAGAAAAGTATTAAAAATCATACAATTTCAGTCAAAGTAGTATCCATAAGTTTACCAAGACTTTTCCAGAGCCAAAAATGTACATACCCAAACCAATTTCGCAAAAAATGACACAAAAATATTGTTTTAAATATTGTTTTCTTACAAATTAAAAAACATGACATTTAACTACAGAATATATATCATTTATTAAACCAGTGGCGCATTTAAGCGGGTGCTTAACAGGCTTAAGCCCTCCTCTTAAACTTGAATTATTTTTCGGTGTTTATGACAATAGAATAATAGAAAAAAAAAACATGCATAGTGGTCGCATAGGTCTACAGAGACTCCTAGAGGCATAAATCACACCTTCTATTGCACAAAGCAGGTTTTTTTAATTTTTTTTTACTTGTCAAAACAAAAATTGGGAGTTAAGTCCCACCCCCAACCCCAAATCACAATCTTGGATCCGCCCCTGACTTTCTACATTTTAAATACTTCCTTTTATTTTTGTATAATAAATAAAATAAATTTTTGCTTGTATTTTTATATCCAACAGTTCTGTATGGCTGAGTCTCTTTTTCTTGAAAACTGTACAAAATCATCAACGGAACCAACCACAGTGCCACCAACTACAGACGCTTTTTTTAATGCTACCAGTAATGCAACTGATTTTAACAATACTACTGGTAGAACAACTGATTATATTAGTACTACCGATAGTACAACTGACTTTAGCAGTAGTTCCAGTAATGCAACAGATTTTAATAGCACTACCGATTCAACAACTTTCATTGGTACGGTTACAGAGATGATGAATATATCCTCTTCATGTTGTTACGTAGACCGGATGTGTATAAACAACATGTATAGCGGTTGTACCAACTGCAGTAAAAATTGTATGGAAGCATGTTTAGAGGAAAACAAGGATAAATGCAAGTGTTTTGGGAAAGGAGATAGCAATATGAAATATAAACACAAATGTGATGATTATGCATATGATGAAAAAAAATGTGAGTGCCGATTTGGTAAATGTGATGCCATTCGATGCTTTATAAAACACAGACTATGGATATTTATTTTAATTATCATCGGAATAGTCGTTTTTACAGTTCTCATGGTTATTTTAGTTGTGTGCTTGGTACGTCGATACTGTTGCGATGATAGAGAACCGGTAAGTAATTTATTTTTTCATCTAACAATACAAAACATACACAGCAATGAAGACTTTTGTTTAAAATTCAAGCATCACCAAGTGTTTATCACTTTTATTTTGATATTATACAAATAATGAATGTTTATGAGTGCGATGGACAGATTATTTCATGAGGTGAAAGATGAAATGATCCATTCAACGAGGCATAGCCGAGTTGAATGGATCATTTCATCTTTCACGGAATGAAATATTATGTCCATCGCATGAATGAAAAAACAGTCATTATTTGTTTTATATGACACCTCCTACATGTAAATAGATCCTTGTCATTTTATTTGACATTTTAAGAATTTAGAAACAAGTGAGAAAAGACGTGCTAGCACTAGTGCAGTACAAAATCAATACAGTGCAGCTGAGCGCGGCGCGGTCATTGTCGCATATCATGCATGTTACAATATGCGAGCATTTTCACGTCTCGACGAGCGTGCAATGGAGCAAAACGTATGGATCCAAAATTGCATGGTAAATGGATCCAAAATTGTATGGTAAATGGATCCAAAATTGTATGATTCATGACGCCACCATGAAATGGGTCAAATGATCGATAACGATTGACCAATCAGATTGCAGGAATCTATCTACTGTAGGAGTCATATAAACAGTATTAACTTTGTAGAGAATACAGGCCCATAGGCAGGACACCTTAAATTGGGGTTCTGGGTATTTGGTTCAGGGGTCTGCCTAAGCTAAAAGGGTGGAGTAAAGGGACGGAGCCCTGTACTGTATGTCACTTTAACTTTATTCATATTTAAATACAGTGCAATTTAAAAATAGGAATGTTCGGCCATTATAAAAGAAACAAGCAAAATTATCCTCTTTTGTACTTTAAAGAAAAAAATGTATCCTCTTTTTATAGTTTCTAAAGGATGGTTTGCTAGCAAAAGTGGGTTTGTCTGAACCAATAAAAACCCCCTCCCCTGGCTATGGGCCTGGAATAATCAGTTGTAAAATTGATATTTCTTAAATTTTGTTGCCATTGTTGGTATATGATTGGATGCTGTAATTCTCTCCGTAATACCAACATTGGGATCCATCTTCACCAAACTCGTCTAAAATAAACCTTGCAGGATTTTCTGTTGTGCTCAGATCCAGTACCAAAGATTTGTTATTTTAATTAGATGGTTACATTCTTTTTGTCATTTTATTCAATTATATTATTAAGTAAGGCTGGGCACTCAGTGCATCGTGCGACGGTTGTATGATGGTCGCACGACTAAACCGTCGCTCCCTGTGTATGTGGTTGCCAGACACAATGACAGTTTTCTACTCATCGGCCGATGGTTTTTTTTAGCGGTTTCCCAGTCGAATCACTAAAAAAATTGTTGGTTGACGAATAGAAAACTGTCATCGGGTCTGGCAACCACACACACAGGGAGCAATGGTTTAGTCGTGTGACCATCGCACGATGCAGTCAGTGCCCATCTTAAGTGTAATGATATAATATTTTTTTTTTATTGAATTGGAAACTTATTTAATAAACCAATTATGTAAGACGATGTGTTCAGTAAAGTATTATGTATTTTTTATTACAAATTATTCTACTATAGGCTATAGTTATGTCATGGAAAAAAGCAAAAGCAAGGGAAAAGGTATACTTTACTATAAGTATAACTCATTGCATGACACAATAATTGCACACTTTTTTGTTTAGCTTTAGTTACAGTTATGATAATTATAAAAATAATCGATAATTGCTTGTAATTTTGGTTTTAAATTGCAACCCTTAAAGGGCAACTCCGGGATTAAAATTTCTATGGATAAATCTATAAAACAATTAGTTGTGACATAACTGACAAAATTTCACATCATTTGGACAACGATATAATGCCAAATAACGTGTTGAAAGGTGAGTTCCAAATCAAAAGTGGGTCTACTACTCAAATTACACAGTGTTAGTAGGAAAATTGGAAATTTTGAAAGGGTTGTGCTTGAAAACCAAACAAACATTACAAATATAACTCGCATAAATGGAAAGATCATCCAAATTCACATTAGAACAAGTAATTTTTAATGTGACTTTTCATATGGTTTTCAAATACAATCCTTTCAAAATCTGTATTTTCCTATTCTTAGCTTTGTGTAATATGTGTAGTAGACCCACTTTTTGAATTTATGCCTACTTTTGGAAGTGTTTTCATTCATGATATCATTGTCCAAATGTTGTGAAATTTTGTCAATAGGGTAACAACTAATTGCTCTATAGATTTATCCATAGAAATTTTAATCCTGGAGTCGCCCTTTAAGCTCAAACCTATTAAAAGAATTTCATGAAAAACTCAAACAAATAAATTGTTGTCATTTCATTGACCTACATACTATCAATAAAAATAAATAGAACAGAATACAATAGCAAGAAACTAAAACCTCTTACAGATTCATTTAAAGCGATGGAACATGAAGTTTCTTTATATTTTAATGTAAAAAAATTACAATATTGTAAAAGCTATATTTTTGAAGTACACATTTTTGTTGTGTAAATCAGGGACGTCACCAGGTGGGTGAGGAGGGTGCGAACGCACCCCCTTCGAGACCCAAAAAGAAACAATAACAGAGCTGCAGTTGAGTCAAGCACACACCAAAAGCACAAATTACTTGGTAAATAATGTTTTTTTTTTGTCAAAATGAAAGCTGGAGTAAATACGTTTTGTCTTTTTTTTTTTTTCGAACACGCACTCCCTCTTGAAAAAGCTGGTGACGCCCCTGTGTAAATTAGTATTTGCAAGGTTTGTTTTGAGTTAGGTCAGGAGATAAAGGGAGGTCATGAAATTCACACAAGGTTCTTGTTCTAGCAAACAACATTCCCTGCTTGAAGCAATTGCAATGGACCAGGAGAACTTGCAATGAAGCAACCATCACTATCCTAGCATAAAATCATTTTCAAGTGACAATACATTTTTTTAAACAATAAACAGAGCAAACAGAATCTGCATGCCTTTGGATATTGAAATATTTAGTATGAATGCATTCATATGTCAGAGCTAAGCCAGAGAAGGCACAAGTTGAAAAAATTGAAAATTTTGTTATTTATAAATTATAAAACTACACATTATTTTCTTTAACATACAAAACAAAATCAGTTTCATACGATCTTTTCTTGTGAAGTTATGAAAAGTCTTTAGCTTAATCATTTTAAATCAGTTTTGAGAAAACAGCATTTGAAAATTACTGATCAGTATATTTATGTAAGCAGGGTCTTTTAAAATTTATTTTCGTTTATACGTTGAAATGTTGAATGTTTAAACTGTATGACCCTATGAAGACTTCTGTGTTCCATTTTTAATGATTAAAGTATAAAAAAGGATACCTTTTGGATCAAATTCTCTGCACTCAATTTCGTTAGTGTAGTGGTGAATCACAGCCATGAGATATGGCCGAAAGCTGTGCAAAACGAAATTGAGTGCAGAGAATTTGTTCCAAAAGGTAGCATTTTTTTATGTTTTAAATTGTATGTTTTTAAAAATATAATACAATTTGAAAACATTGACCTTTCTTTTATTGCTTATTGTAAAACTAATTTTCTGACTTGTGCTTCCTTTGGCTTGCTCTGACACAGTATAAATGTAATTCTTTGTTTAAATTTTAAGTATGGTACTTTAATGAACACAATTGTATTAACATTTGAATAGCCACATACTTTAGTAACAAAGATTTTATTGTATTTCTTTGATTTAATAATACTTTTAAGTTTTTAACAAAAATAACATGGATCTCTTAAATTCCCAATACTTTAATCTGCTTTTGCACCATATTTTGTTAAAAAATCGTTATTTTGGTCATTTACATTGTCATAACTCATGGCCTATTACTTTGATTAAAAATTGCCTCACACTATTCTAAAGCTAAGCTAATATTGAACATATTTTTAAATTAGAATTGAAAAAACATCTTTGCCATGTTTTGTTTAAAACATTTACTTTGTGAAACTGAATGCAGAAACAAAGTTTGTAATCATAGGGCCCGTTCGCACAATTTGTTTTTCAGTGTTTTACACCGTTACTTACCGGTTAATTGCAGGGCGCCCATGGATTTAACACCGAAACAGCCTGATATGTCAACACTGCAATTAACTGGATATTGTTTGCGGTGGGGAACCTTTTTTATGACTTAATCTGTTTTTAATCACTTTACTAATTTTTTACTCGATTTGAACATAGTTGAATATGAGTAATGAGTATTTTTATATATGGAGAGTATAGTGCAGTTTTTTTCGTATATTACAGGCGCGGATCCAAGGGGGGGGCCCGACGGACCCTGGCCCCCCCTTTTGAAACCAAAAAATATATGGTGTAATGTTGGTTAGAGTTTTATTTCTGAGAATCTAGATGTTCATAATTATGTACACATCACACCTCACATGAT
>JAOTQE010016754.1:0-10822 GCA_025631205.1 Nesometra sesokonis | reverse complement strand
ATATGTACGCGTGAATTTAACTAAAAGTAACTGCAGATCAGCTAAATCGTCAAAAGTGACGATTTCATTTCTAGTTTATTATTTAGATGAGTAAATTTGCTCAGATAATGTGCTGTGTGATTGTAATAATTTTTGTTAATTTGCATAATTATGATCCAAATCATGAACTGGTAATAACAATGGTATATGAATGCATATTACCGTGTGTATACTATGCCATTGTATGTTCATAATGTGCCTATTCAGGCATGTCTTAGGTTTTTGACCTTATTTTGTTTCATTGACCCCAGGTAGAAGCATTCAGGTACACAATTAAATGTTTAAAACATTTGAAATTTGATCCGCTGAGTTATTAAATAATGGAAAATTCTTTTTTTTTTAAATTAATGTTCATTTAGATGGAATTATTTAATTTATTTTAATATAAACAAAAAATTACCAAGCAGAATTTTCTCAAAGTATAACAGTCAGTTCGCCAAAATCTGACCCTCCAGAAAACTAAACCTAACACTAAAGCAGATCTGTTAAAATTCTGTAAAGCCTTTATTTTCGAGGTCCTAAATTTTTGTGAATTACACAGTTTTAAACATTTCACTACCTTTTATTTTCTCCATGGAACATTTAAATTAAATATATTTTTTTGCAATTTTGACCTAACAATATACTGCACCCACCAATCACTTTTATTTGTTCATAAAAGAGTTGAATGTAGGAATAAAGCCACCCCTGTACAAAGCTACCCAACAATGAATTAATCCATTTTAAGATAGGGGTGTTCAATAGGGTGTTTGTAATAATATTATTTGTTATTAATCATAATTGTTATTAATCATATTTTATGTTAAAGTAAATATAGACATTTTGTATTTATGTTAAAATAATATAAACATTTAGCAAATAAGTAAATTTTTACATTAGTAAAAATAAAGTCAGTCAGTCATTGGTAAAGTATAAAGGAAAGTAATATTACTGGAAAAAAGCACCTCCAGTTTCTAATTCATAATGCACAAAAGCTGATGATACAAAGACATGGCAAATCCATTCATAGCATTTTAGCAGATCCTATTGTAGACCACATCAAGACAAACATCCCTTTGTCCATCCCTATCTTATAATGGATTAATCCATTGTTGGGTAGCTTTAATACAGGGGTGGCTTTATTCCGATTTTCACTTATTTTTGTTTCAAAACAAATTGTGGTAGTTTTGAAAATTATAGAACTTAATGAACAAGATCACGATCTACTGTACCTACTTATGATTTATCTAGAAGGTGACGAATTTCTGCCACCTTAGTACATTCAAGTTGCTAGGTCCATAAGTCTAGGCAGGGTTTGTGCTGAGATAACTTCCACGATTTTATTCACCCATTACCATGTGGAAGTGCAGCCCTCCACTAGGCTATTATATTTAATGACACCTCCTACATGTAAATAGATCCTTGTCATTTGACATTTTATGAATTTAGAAACAAGTGAACAAACCCCGTCCCTGCCATGTTTGTTTACCGACCGTGACAATATGCAAGCGTTTTCACGTCTCGGTGAGCATGCAATGGAGCAAAACGTATAGATCCAAAATTGCACGGTAAATGGATCCAAATTGCACGATCCATGACGTCACCATGAAATGGGCCAAATGATCGATAACGATCGACCAATCAGATTGCAGGAATCTATCTAGGTGTCATATAATTTCTTTTATCATTTTCCATTGCTCATGTGTGTATTTCCATCTGTAGGTCATTCAAAAGAAAATGGCAGCGTCCTGTGATTTCAGTTTAACTACTACAAGTGTGGGTGGAAATAATTTAAGGGTGTGTGGTAAAATGATTAAAAACAGTATTTTTAACTTTTTCAGAGGCTTAGGGTTAGGGGCAGGTTGAAATTTGACTGGGCAGGAGGCCTTCAAACAGAATAGGCTTTAGGGTTAGTGGAAAATTTTTAGGGTGGGTGGCCCCCGTACACTTCCGCTCAGCATAATTACATCCCTGACAATAAAGAGATCAGTTGGAACCCAAACTCGTTATTATAGTCTCTTTGGAATAGTTCCAAAATTATTATTTATACAAAGTAAACATGTTTTTAGAAGATCTTCTTGGCCTGATTAATTTGCAGAGACCATGCCGTGGGTCCCAATGCTCTATTTCGTAGTGCATGCATTGGTCCTACACACGATCATATATTACTGTTTTGTTTATCATATTTATTTCTCTGATTGGTCAATATCTGTAATGAAGTAAGACCATTTATTGTATAAAATATCACACCTTAATTAAATAGGGAAATCTGTTTTGGCAATTGTTTTGACAATATAAATTCTAAGAGATTATCGCAATTTTTTATTCCCCCTTAATTTTTGCAACCTTCATGTAGTGAAATTATCAAAAATTAAGGACGCGTGGAAATAAAGGGTTCCACAGTAATGTAGCTTGACATGCTATAAACAAAACTTTAACTGAGTGGCTCAATGAGTGTTAGATTTTGGAAGAAATGACTGTACTAATTAAAATTCATACTACTATATTTAACGTTTAATGTGTGTAAATTTTAATTAAAAAAAACTAAACAATTGTGTACCTTCCAAATGTTTTAATTTATAAGCAGTGGCTAAACTCTAATATGTAAAAGACTTACTGTTAAATTAATTGACTGAATTATATTTGACATGTGTTACTAAGTTCTAAGGTTGTGAACTGATTTAAGAAAGTTCAAATTAATTTGTTGTTAATGTTGTATCAGTCATCGAAATGCAAGCCACAACCGGCCATCCCACGCTGGCAGATAAACAATGATTTGATTTTATGAATCCATGGAGATTGTTAATTCTTTTAGTTAGTGTTTTTAATTTGTCTTAACAATTGTATCATAATTTTTGAGTTAAGTGATAATAAGGCCTAAAAAAAATGTTTGCTGTCACTGGCCGTGTTTCCGCAGGAATTTCGGATTATCCGATAAAATTTCATCCAATCAAATCAATTTAAAAAATACAACTGCACAAACTCAGTGTATACCATAACGCATTTTGAGTCCAGTAACTTCCGGCGATTTTTTGGTGATTTCCCTTTTTTTCGCGTGGCACCCTAGTTGCCTCACGGTGAAATCCTCGCAAAAGCAAGATCAAGGTTGACCCCGTGTCAAAGGTAAAAAAATATCGCAATTAGGTCAATTATCGAATAATTATCGGAATATTATCGAATAATTATCGGAATATTATCGGATAATTATCGGATAATTTTATTACGTCAGAATAGGTTAAACACCCGTTTCTGCAGCACTTTTATTGGATAATTTTTATCGGGATAATTTATCAGATAATTTTTTTGTGCAGAAACACGGCCACTGTTACAATTCCAGTGGAAGGGTGGGTGGCTTTTTTTTATCGCAAAAAATTAACAATAAGCATCTGTATAAACAATGTTAAAAGACAAGATGACCAAGTGTATACATTCTATGTAGAAGTTCCGATAGGCTAGGCCAGCAGTGACAGTACTATACAGTACCTATCCCGCTACCGCTACTCTCCAGAGGCCTAACTGGGCAGTATTTTGTGTTGATTTTGTATCAGTGATCTTATTCGGCAAGTCCTAGGCCTGTAGGGATAGCTTTATTATACGGTAATACCGTAACAACACAAAATCAACACAAAATTTTGCCCAGCGCAACTTAAATATAGAGGACCGTGTAAGATTTTGCCTAAGCATAGCCTATAATAACCCAAATAGCTGGTTGTTTTGATTCTCTTCCACTGGCACTGATTTAAAAAAAAATTTGCACATGCAACATCCTCAGTCGCCTGCGGTAAAGTTTAGGATTTAAATTTGCATTTGTCTACTATAGTCGCCCGTGATTTTTTAAGGGTTAAAGTTTACTTATGTTTATGCATGTTGCATAATTTTAGGACTTTAATTTTTAATTTTACATATTTTAATTATCATGATCTACAGATTGATAAAATGAATATAAAAGTTTCTTTTGGAAAATTACAGTAAGTCAAAACTTATGGCTGATTACGCGAATTGGACCAATTTGACCTTTGACTTTGTTCCCCCCAAAATTAAACCACTTTGAGATCTTTAAAAACATTGTGGATAAGTTTCAAGAGTTTCTGATGAAAACTGGTTTTAGGCTGTTTACAAATAAACCGACACACAAACAACAACACAAACAAACAGACACACATAGATAAAAACATATAACCTTCTCCAACTTTGTTAGCAGAGGTAATTAGCTTAATTGTTGTTTGAAATGCCAGTAAACAAACATATATTACTGTAACCTTTTAACTAATTTTACATACATTAGTTTTAATCACCTATTCTGCTTGTACAGCTTTATATTAATTTTATACTGTTAGATCACCATACCACATTAAAAACAATAATGTTCTAGCATTGCACATCATTCTGCTCAAACTCATACATAAGGATAAATATTAAAACATTAGAATTAATCGTGTACCTGAAGCATGGTTTCCATGAATTGCTCCACCCATCCCATAAATAATACCTGCAAAGCTATATCCTACCACATCCGCAACATCAATAACATACGCAGGGGCGGATTTAGGGAGGGCGCAACCGGCGTGCCTATTATTGTCAAAACGTAGTTGCGCCCCCTTATATTAGGTGCACCGGGTCCAAAATCTAAAACAGAAACCCAAAATACGGCACCAGATCACCAAAATAGGGGACATGAGCTTTTTTTTATTTTTGCTCGTCGGGAAAAATGTAAGAACCACGCCCACCCGGAATTTAAAAGTGCACCCTCCCCTTTCGGCGGATCCTGGATCCGCCCCGATACAAACATTTCTCCACAAAGATGCAGCCACAAAGTGTTTTCATGCTCTTATAACATCTAGACTTGATTATTGTAATGGTGTCCTCTATGGTCTTCTAGTACTTCAGCTAAATTTGCTGTTCGTCTTATTGGGGGTACATCTTACTGTCAGCAAATAATAATAATAATTAATAATAATTTTAACATTTTTAACGCGCCTGTTAAAGTCACTACCGTAACTTGCCACCAGCGCTGTGTGGACATGATGTTCACTCATTCAATGACATACTCCTCCCCTCAGGGTCACGTCATGTCCTGCTGCCTGATACAGGCGCTACATTCTGCTGTCCATGGCAGGGAATGTGTGGACCAGTACACCGGGGTAACCCCCTACTCATCTTGAAAGATGCACTGGGTTCTTTTAAGTGCATAAGAGCCATTGTACACTGAACCTATGGTTTATAGTCCTTATCCAAGAAGACAATACCAACTCTTCATGCCCTCCATTGGCTTCTCATAAAACATCGTATTGTGTTTAAGTTACTATTCTTTGTTTATAAACCTCTTGATTCCCAGTCTCCTACTTACATACAATATAATTCAACTATATTCTGCTACTTGTTCTCGTACTCTCAGATCTATTTCCAATCATACTAATCTTTATATTCCACCATGCCGTTTGAAGACCTGTGGTGAAAGAACCTTCATGATTGCCGGCCCTAAGCTTTGGAATGGTCTTCCTATTACTGTCCGCCAGTCTTCTCTTTATTTTCAAGGAGAGGTTCAAAATCCACTTGTTTAGATAATTCAAATGTTTACATCTTTGTTACTTTTTCTTCTTTTCCTTTGCTTTTTTCTCTTTTGTTCTTTGTATTGTATGCTTTATAAATTGGCAAAAACACCAATACAAATTCCATGCAGTATACCACCACCTTCGTAGATGTGCTTAGAAAAGCTGACTATGGCAGCGCTTGATTTACTGGCCAATGGCCAATAAAACCCATGACAGGTTTTGGCCAGTAAATTCTTCAAAAAATATAATTTTAGGTACAGTTGAACCTCCCTGTGCGGACACCTCCCTTAAGCGGACACCTCCCATAACGGACACTGAATCAAAGACCTCTTTGTTCTTCCTATCAAATCAGTGCATTTGGTATCTCTTATAAGCGGACACCTCTCCCAAGCGGACACCTCCTGTAAGCGGACATGGACACTTTTCGTCTTAAAATTAAGGTTTTTTTTGTATTTAAATTTGCCTCCCATAAATGGATATCCCGAAAAATTGAGTGATTTTTTTTTGTACAACGAATATAAATTTCTGTACAAAATAGTCCTTACACTGTAATAGCTGAGAATCGCCTTAAAAATGATAAAAAAATATTTAATAAAATACAAAATCCGGTGTCTAGAAATTTGAGAGCCCATTTGTGCTGAGGAATGTGAGACATAAGGGCGTATACATAATTTTACCACTTTGGTCCTCTATCAGTGGAAATTCATGTAAGCGGACACTTTTTCCGGACCCGAGGGTGTCTGCTTACGGGTCAACTGTATTTACTTTTCTAATGCAAAAGGCACAAAACACTATCATTTTAATTAACTGCGGGCAGTAGCTGTAGCTGGTCAGTGTCACCAATTGTTCGTGCACTGCACGCCATCACTCTTATTTAGCCAACAAAACCGGGCTAGTATTCCAATTCTACAACCGCCTATACAAGGCGATTGAAGATTAGAGTGCAGCTACTGATCCCACTATACAAGCAAGATCAGTTTTCGAATGAACAGTATTCTGTCTCGTTTTTGCTTTTACTATTAACATCATCTGTTATGTAAATTTCAAATTTCTGCAGCTACGCGTTAGGCAAAAGGCGCCGAGTGTAGTAGCCTGAGGCGTTATTCGCAATTTGCATAACTTCAGAAATAAAAAATAATATATTGTATACAGTTTTAATAAGGAAGTAAGCATTTAAAAGTGCATTTATAATGATGTTTTTATTCAATTTTAATGTTAATGTATACCAGACCGACAGACAGACATTTTTTAAAAGCTGTTTATAGAGATGCTTTCCGTGTCTAAAAATAAGATGGAACAGAATATATGGTACTTTTGTCCACTTAGAAGACCCTAAACAGACTGCTTTTACATTATTCATGGCCAGTAAAATTGAATTCGGGACAGTAAAGAGATTGATTTATTGGCCCAGTTATCCAGTTAAAAAAAACCCTTAAGAATGACCCCTACATGGTAATACACAAAGAACTGCATTATGATCGTAAATGCAAGTGTAGAAGTCCTTCTGATGTTCGAAGCATCAGAATTGTCGTTGCTGATTGGGCAATTACTTCATTTATCGCAAACAAATCGAGAAGTTGAAACTGCAAAGTGCCCAAGTCTCCAGGATTATCCTGGTGTTTCCAAGATTTCTGGATAATTTCCTGTGCTCTCGGATTTATCAAATTGTCTCCTGGAATTTAGTAGTACATTGAAAATAAGTAGTCGTGAAGTTTGGTAATGTTTTGGTGAACAGTAATGGCATATAACAGTGTCAAAATATTTCAAAATCTATTGTTAAGGATACTTGAATCCATATTTTAAGAAGGGTACACATTGTAAATGATGGTCTAATGACAAAATCTCCAGGATTTCATAGAATGGGATCACAATTCACGATGAATCAAGCCAATCTGAGTATGCAACTGCTGTTGCACGTAGAATTGAAAACCTGTAGCGTTTTACCGGAACGGGCGGTCTAGAATTAACACTTGTTCGGGTGAAACCGGGAAATTTTATTACCAGTAAATAATGGTGTAAAAACACTGAAAAAAAATTGTCCGAACGGGACTTTTGAGAAAAAAATACTGTAGATCTCTTTATGTTCGCTCGCTGTTAATTTTCGCGAATTTCGCGATGACTTGACGATCGCGAAAATTAAAGGCCGCGAAAATCTCAAAGAAAAATATAGGAATTTACCATGTGTAGGTCGAGGTCGTGCGCGTAGGCTGATACAGGCCTAACCTGGGGCTAGGCCTAGGGCCTAGCCAGGCTGAGAAGATCGTCTAAAAAAAAAAATTTATTTTGTGAAAATAATAATTTTGGCACTATTCCAAGATAGATATGTTGTAACTATTGTAATAATTTGGGTTTCAAAATCACCCTATTCGTTGGTTAAAAAATCGTAGTTTGAAGGCAAAGTTCGAAACATTTTCTACTAACATAAAATTACTAGAGCTTCCATTTTATTGTAACCTAGCCTAGGTGGCGCTATAACTGCAGGTTGAATGCTTCTCACAGTAAACACATGTTCATTGAAAAATAATTTAGAAGATAAATTACAGACGAGGCGAGATTAATACTGAAATCAAGTTTTTTCGAAACGGCATTTCCTATCATTGGTCAATAAACAACCGTAGCCTAATGGAGGGCAGTAAATCTACGTGGCAATGGGTGTATACTACTGTATACTGATACTTCGCGATACTGTAACCTTGAGATAGGTGAATCGGGGGCCTATTAAACATTGTTTATCGCAGACAAGCTCTCTAGTTTTAAAACTAACATTATGGTTCTCAACTAAAAAATAGTTTCTGAACAAATAACTGATTAATGTCCAACGTAATAACAGGTAAAAATCGCGAAAATTATTGTGTTATGAAAACGTCCCATCACGAAAATAAAAGTCACGAAATGTTAAAAATCGTAAAATCGCGAACATTTAGGGCCGCGAAAATAAAGGGAACTACAGTAGCTTTTAAGCTCGTGCTAGCCAGTGAGAGCAGTTGACACAGCGATTGCAGTTCAGAATCCAAGTCGAAAGGTTGGGACTTTGGACATAATTTTGAATTAACCATCTCACTGGCTTGTTACATTAAATGTTTACAAAGGCTAGGAATATACTGTACAGCTAAGCGATTAAGTGGATATTATTCTTGTTATCCATTGCAATAAGACTTGACAAAATTGCTAATGATGATGTACACCTAATGTCACCTCGTCCGGCAGCCCTTGACAATAGAACCAGGTTTTAGCAGGAAATAACGAAGATGCTTTATTTTCTTTTATTAAAAAACCTGCCGTGATGGAGAATTGAACACTTCACATTATAGTTCAAGTGTTTCTTACACTCTCGGCCAGCTATCCTTGAAGAGAGGACTGAGTATTTTTGCAGGAAATAACAAACAGTCGGAAACTTGGAGAAAAAAAGTTATAGTCCCTAAGGGGACTTGTACTGGTTTGTGAAATAATTGTAGGTTACAAGTCAAAGGATGACATGCTGAGTTTTAGAAAATACCAAGTTAAAACAAATTTAATTTAAAACGAAGGCACAGAGATGGAGCTCATCGAGATATCAGTATTTGTTTTCATATAGATGAAAAACAAGAAATCCAGTATTCCTGCCACATTGCTCAATTTCTCCTACCTTTCCATAGCCATATAACTTTCCCAACTTAAACAAAATTAATTTTAAAATACATGTAACACAATGTTTTCCCCAACATCATAGACAAGCATCATGGTAAACTTAAGTCAATGGGTGTGATGCGGGGAGCTAGGGGGGCTACATCCACTCGTCGGGGGACCTTTTCTCCCCGTCTGGGAGAAATTTAAGGTTTTGTGGGAAGCCCCAACACCAAAACGTGCTCAAAAAGCATGCAGAACATGGCAGATAATGTTTTTTTATTTTGCGTCAGACTGAAAACTCGGGACACGCCCACTTCAAACTTAAACTTGCCCAACCCCTCGGTGGTACCGCGCTGCCCAGTCGGGATCATTGCCCAGCTGTCAGGGAATTCCTGGTGCCGCCACTGGCATTTAAATGTCTAAATAGTATTCTGATACTAAAAAACTATTACCCCTTTTACAGTTCAAAACAAAAAAACAATTCCGGGACGACCCCGCAACGATTGCGGAACGAGTTTCCGTTTACCCTGGATCAGTTATTGCGGGATGAATCCCACTGAACTACAGCGAGTCCATTTGCACTGCTCTAACCGCCGAGTCGCGATTGTTCAGCAATGTTGAGCAATATTCAGGCAATGTTTACATAATATTGCCCCAAATACGTAGTTTAGGGATTAAAAAAAAAATTGCAAGTTGTTATTAATGGTACTTAAAACTTACACAGATTACATGTAAAATTACACGTTTTTCAATTAAATAGTATACTACAATCATATATATTATAAAACTAACATAGAAATAAATTATTTTTTTATTAAATATAATGTTGAGTAAAATTTATTGCCTAGTGAAAATGGATTTTAAACCATTCGTTCCGGAATTGATCGAAGCTGAATGGATTCCGCTTCGATGTTGCGGGACAGTCCCGGGACGCTTCACCCCGCAATTGACTTTTTGCACTGTTTACACTGCAAAACGTTCCCGAAATTATTCGTCCTGGGACGCACAATTGCGGGACGATTCTGCAATTGTGTTGGCAGTGTAAAAGGGGTATATAAAAGATGTTTTAATCATCATGGTCAACTGTAAGCCATCATATGGGAATTTCCAAGCATCGTGGAGGTATCATGGCCAACTGTCAGGCATCATGGTAAAAGTCCCAACTTAAGGAGTTTATGCAGTGAAAGGGTTATTAAACTAATTTTAAAATTGTAAAATTATCATAATTTTATATAATTTTAAAATTTTACAAATGTGCCTAAATAAAAATGAGTTGCCAACACCTTCCAATGTCACCATTATTGAATTGGCTATATATCATACCATATGAGGCAGATCTGTTCCGAAGTTCCAAATTATCTTCTTGACTTGATTTTCTTTCTTATCTTTCTTTCTATTTTTAATTTGTTTTTATTAAGAACTATGTCCGGGTCTGTCCTGGCCTAAAGTAAGAATTTGCGATTCTGTGAGTGAAAACCCATCAATATCAAGCTGCCTCACCATCATTTCCTAAACTATTAATACAGTCAACTCTCCCAATACCGGACACCCTCGGGCCGGCAATTATTTTCCGGTTTTCTGAATTTAAAATTAAGATAATAGAATAGGAATAGGAAAAATTTGGGACTTTTAAAAAAGTCTGGTTT